>CAUJRU010003094.1:0-56685 GCA_963277665.1 Viscum album
TTATGTGTAACGCCCCGACCCCAGCTACCCAGAGTCGGTGCATTACTTCGTAACATTGGCATGATCACAAAAGATCAAGTCTCGAAAGACCGATTAGTTTAGTAGCCTTGGAAACACTAGATACATTCATAAGTCTTTCATTACATCAAAATTAAACAAACTACAAAAAAACATGGTCTTCATATTCCACACTCATATCTTCACTGATTATTCTTGCAAGTCAGTCATAAAATACTTCTTCACAACCTGGAAAATTTTTAAACATTGAAAGGGGTGAGCTCAAATGCTCAGTAAGGATAACAATAATGCGGAAGCTTTCATAAATAAACATTAACATTTAAGGCAATTTATAACTAAAACAAAAGCCTCTTAAACATGAACTTCAACATAATATGGCAAAAGTAAAATGAGATAATGCCATTTACTTCTTCACATGGATATTCTACTGGTCGAATAATCACATGTAATATCAATAACCACTTTCATAATGAAGGAATGCATAATGCCAGACTATCATAACCACGTAGTCAAGGCCTCGTGCCAAGACCACAAATAAGATTTTGTCAAGGCCTTGTGCCAAGACACTAGTTTGTCTCATGAGACCTGCCGATGCATCGAGGAGCTATAGCGGGCTCCACCCGTCACTTATTAAGTCCAATACATTCCTCATATGAATAGGTTTAAACATATCATAAACCATAACATAATCGTATCACATAAAACATGCATAAAGGAAACATAACATTTCCACATTTCAATCACAAGATATCAATACAACACATTGATATAATAAAAACGCTTTTAAAAACCATTTTCAATTCCAAAATAAAAGAATGTTAAAACATTGTATTTATTTTTCATTAAAAAAGAAAATGATGGCTTGTAGAGGAAGCCGAAACTCAAATAATGGTCACGGCGGTGGAGAAGTCGTTGTCGCCGCATAAGTACGGAAAGAAAAACATTCCCTTTTGTCGTTTAGCAAAACTCTTCGTATAAAAAAGATTCCTTTTGAATAAACGTAAAAGTCAAAGGGGTTTATACATCGTATAAAAGAAGGTTGTGTATAAAACCAAATATGCCTCAATGAAAGGAGATTGAGAAGAAGTCCTTAAAAAGATCATTTTTAAAATAAAATAGATCTATTATGTGTATTCACTATAGGTACACATAAAGAAAGTAAAAATACAAAATAGGACATATTAACATCATGACATAATTTGAAAGTAGGAGATTAACCCAAAGAATGGAAGTTGGGTTAAGAAATTCCCTTACAAGATCATTTATAAATAAAATAGATCTATTATGTGTATTAACTATAAGTACACATAAAGAAAGTACAAATACAAGATAATACATAACAATATCATGACAGAATTTGAAAGTAGGAGATTAACCCAAAGAACAGAAATTGGGTTAAGAATTTCCCTTACCTCGTGTCTGACTTGACTCAACCGTTCTTTAACCTCCTGAATAATAAACTAGAGTTAATATATACCTTATTAAGAACCATTTTCAACTTCATTATCCTTATTATAACACTTATTACAATGATATGAACATTATGTAATTATTTAAGTTAATAATGTTCATTTTGTCGGTATTTGGTTCTTAAGTCAAAAATAGGCTTCTTACACTTACATGTTGTTAATTTGGTCAAAGGTTCATTATATCCAGAATGGTATTCATGATGTAGATATCATATATGTCATATATATCCAGTACATACATTCATTTATAATATTACATCACATTTAGAGGTAAGAAATGAAATGCACCGTTCATGGAGACGGTAAGCCGTACGTACGCATGAACGCTACTTCCATTTCTATTTCATATTTTCTGGAATGGAATCATAATGATATGAGAGTATATTATAATTCCAGTATAATAACATATATAATATCATTAACTTTATCCTTCACACATCCCACATATGGTATTAACGAATCAAATCACTTTCAGGGGGCGGTAGTCCGCGCTTCCTAAAATGAAGATATCGTGTTTTACCCATAATGGAAACCATAAAGGTATGCCCAAAATGAAAAAAACAGAAGCTTAAGGAAAACATAAACATATTATATATCATATATAAAAATAGTGACATCATAATGGCCACCTTTGAAGGTGTTAAATGAGTGTTGAACAATCATCGTTTCGGGAGGCAGGATTTCGCCATCCACGGAAACCTTATGTTCTTTAACCATTTGATGTAGTTGTGTGGAAGTGTAGCTCAAATAAATCTTATAACAACATCCTAGTATATTTAAGATACTGGTGTTGTTACAACAGAAGTAAATAAAAAGAGTTTAGGGGGTTGGTGAAGCAAAATAAAACAAAAGAACATGAGAGAATGAATTACCTTAAAAAGTGTAACTCCTTTTGAGTTGAGCCTAAAGGCTTCCTTTGAAAGGATTCTGCCCAAAGGGAATCCTCTAGGATGAGGAGAGGGATGTGGAGAGAGCAAATGGGCAGGGGTTGGCCGAGCCAATGGCTTGAAGAGTGTGTGAAATGAGGTAGAGGTGGGGGCCTTTTATAAGAGGAGAGGAGGGGCACTTTTGGAAAGTAAAGGAACATTACATTATTTGAAAATGTGTTTCGGTTTTAAAAGGTCCCACATTGATAGAATTCGTGGATAAGGTGATAAGGCATCGAAATCCACTCATCCAATTGGTTTTGGCCATGTGTAGTTCATAGATTTTATATTATCTTTCCATTTTATTTAAATCGTCAAATAATGATGTCATCGCTGCATCATTATTATGTCATAAATAATTAAATTTATTTAATGTCTACAAATTATAAAAAAAATACTATGATATAGGAAATCTTTTTATCTTTCCAATGACTATTTATAATCAAAATTTGGACTTGTGTAACCCTACTTAAAAATTGTTTTAGTAAAACACTTTATGTTAGTGTCATTTTCACTTTAACATTAAATAAAAAGTAATTTATGTTATTTCCCAACAAAAGTGGATCCATGGGGTCCCCAAGTTAGGCCATGGCTTGTCTTGGTCGGCCATGACACAACCAATGAGGTTGGGACATGTGTCTAGGTCATTTAATATTATTAAAGTATTATTTATACCTTAAACTACCCTAATTACCACTAATCGCGATTAAGAACTTAATAAGTTACTATTCACCAAAAAATTATTTTTATCCCATTGAACCACATTTTACTTCTTAATGACAACCATGTATGTCGGATTTTTGAAAATCAAATCACAGAAGTGGTAATATTTCATTTAAACGAAAAATCAGTTATTTAACAACCACTTAGTGGTTTCACTATTCATCAAAAATTGAAGTTTTTCAGAATAAGGCCAAAATTTCACCCTAAGCTATAATTGATATTCCGAATTGAAAAATGATGTCTATTTTACAAAATTCCAAACATATTAGTTGCATTAATTAATTTTATAATTAATTCCCGCTGTCACAACAAATAGCGTGTTTTTAAGAAACAATTTATATCAAAAGATTGGCAATTGTTTATGTCCAATTTCAATGTTAAATTAATTCTAATGACCACCATAGGATAAAATGGTAAAAATATATTCTAATTATACTCTAAAACCACTCAATAGTATAATTTATCACTATGAATTATTTTGATTAAAAAAGTTGTTTTAAGTATTTTTCACTATTCATAAAAATTTTGAAGTTCTCAGAAAATTACAAAAAATTCAACATAGGTTAATTTCAATATTAGGAATACAAAAATGAAGTCCATTTTGAAATATAAAATTTCTATAATTTTAAAAAGTGGTTATTACTATTCATAACGGCTATTTTGATTAGTTGCGGTGTGTTAGAACTCGAACTTGCGTACAATGCAAGCTATTGCATTATTGAATGAGAAGCGTATCGTGGAAGCTCGGGGTGTTACATTCTCCCCTCCTTCAATAAATTGCGTCCTCGCAATTTGAAATTTTTTCTTTGATAATAAAAGGCTGAAAATAGAAAATACCTTTGTGGAAAACCCACATCGGAAATAAGGTTAATAAATATATAACATTAAAAGAAAGCAAGATAAGTACAAAGGTCACCCGATATAGCCCATTATAGGATTCTATGAAAATATGGATATGGAGGAGAAACAAACCATCAAGGTCTGGTGGGGAGTTATAGAAAACAGGATTAGGAGAAAGTTTAACCACAAGAAATTCACAAACTTGTGATTGGTTAAACGGTCATTGAATCCCTAGTTGGAAAAGTTAACCGACAACATTTTTGTTTTAAGTTACCTTTTATAATGTTGAGGATTTTATTTAGGAGATTTACTAAGAACGTAAGGGAATATACATACTTGTTATGTATACTTTCATTCATTAATGAATTTTTACCACAAACCCATCTTTTACTCCAAATGGTAACAGAACTCAAAAATATTCTATTTATCCTAATTGTATAAGGTACCAAAGGTTAACACATACCATTTAGATTAGTAAAATTATTTTGTAATAACCAGGGACTTCCTGTAGGCTAGTGGTAGGAAATAAAGGCCTGTCGCACTTTGATTGTGGGTTCGATTCCTACAGCTTTGTATGACGCGACGGTTTATGCCCCACCCTGCAGGTTGTCCTTTTCCTAAAACTATAGTATTATAATACTCCAAAAATAATCTTCATAAATTTTTTTAACCTTAAACCATACTATCCCAAAATCAACTTAATCCACTCCAACCTTTATAGTTATCCAAAATACCTCTGTCCAGACTTTCTCTAAAAGGTCTCTTAATTCCAAAATCAATTTATCAGATTCCCCAAACAAAGAAATGTTTCTCTTATTGTCACATACCAAAAATATGATTACCTTAATCATATTAAAACCTTACTGAAATCAAAAAGTAATGCAGTACAATCCATATATATATATTACATTATTCTTATAACCAGAATATAATCCTTGAGTCCAAAAGCACCAATACATTAGTTATTCTGCTTCAACTGTAGTAATAGCATAAGATTGTCCTTGATCCCTTGTCCTTTTCTGAGGTAAGTTTCCTTGACGCTTAGGACATTCATTTGCATAATGACCCATTTCTCTACAATTGTAGCATTCAACTTTGACAGCCTCTTTCTTTCCCTTGCAATCACGTGCCTGGTGACCTTTTTCTCCACATTTATAACAGACTCCCATTCCTTTTAGGCAAGTACCAGGGTGATTCTTCCCACAATTATCACATAATGGAAAATCCTTCTTTCCCTTTTTCCCTTTATCTGTCTCTTGTTCCACCGTTCTCTTCTTCTCTTGCTTTACTTTGTTGTCATAAGACTTAGAGAATTCCTTTTCTGTCTTGATAGCACACGAGACAATATCTTCGTATGATGAGAAGGATTGTGATACCAAAGCTCGACGGAGAAATGGTTTTAACCCATCAAAGAAACGATCAATCTTACTCCTTGGGTTACGTATGTAATCTGCAGCATACCTTGCTAACCTTGTAAAGTTAGCCTCATACTTTGCGACATTCTCATCCTCCTTCTGCCTCAGACTCAGAAATTGCCTTTCCATATCTGCTCGATGGTCACGAGGAAAGTATTTTTCTAAGAAAAGCTCTTTGAACTCCCTCCATTCCATATTCGATATGTCATCATCTTCCTTTGTGTTTTGAATCAGCGACCACCACTGATCGGCATCTCCAGTGAGGCGGTAAACTGCCATGACAACCTTCTCCCTTTCACTACTCCCCAAGGCATGGAATATTTTCTCTAAGGAATTTATCCATTGCTCAGCTACTATAGGATTTGTACTCCCATTAAAGGTTGGTGGTTGTTGCCTCATGAAACGGTCTAGCATTGATCCTCCACGTTGCGGATCAGGGTGCTCCATACGAGTAAGGTTGTTATTCATAACCTGCGTGAGTTGTCCCAGTACGGTGAGAAGCTGATCAGCACCAGTTGTATCACTAGCTCCACCATAATTATCCTGAGCAGGAGGGCAATCCCTACACGGAGTTCGTGCATTGATACAGTTTCCATTCCTTCTACTAGGCGCCATTTCTAAACAATGGCATAAACTAGATTAGTTTATGAATCAAAATACATAATTCCATACTTGTAAAACACTTAACATAAATTGAACTAATTATGGATATAATCCATAATTATAAAAATGTATTCTTTGAGGAAGTATATACTCGTAACCCTTCATAGTGGTTTGTAAAGAAAATGGGAATTATCCAAAGCATATCCCCCGAGAGTGTCGTAACCAAGAGTGCAGCAAGGCCCGTTGTCGTGCACCAGTTCCCGTTCGAGTCTAGCTCAAAGCGGTGTTTTCGGGTTTTACCCCTAGGTACATCTGTGCCAGAGCCGCCTCTACCTGCTCGTATCCAGACAGGAATGTATTGCTTGGAAAACTCACAAAATCTCTACAATACCAATATTCTAAGATGTTCTTTTATACTAATCCTCAAAGTCTATCTTCGGGCTATGTGATCTAATCAGAGTTTATCTAAATCTAGCTTCCAAGGTTAGTACTAAACTGCCTCTGATACCAACTGTAACGCCCCGACCCCAGCTACCCAGAGTCGGTGCATTACTTCGTAACATTGGCATGATCACAAAAGATCAAGTCTCGAAAGACCGATTAGTTTAGTAGCCTTGGAAACACTAGATACATTCATAAGTCTTTCATTACATCAAAATTAAACAAACTACAAAAAAACATGGTCTTCATATTCCACACTCATATCTTCACTGATTATTCTTGCAAGTCAGTCATAAAATACTTCTTCACAACCTGGAAAATTTTTAAACATTGAAAGGGGTGAGCTCAAATGCTCAGTAAGGATAACAATAATGCGGAAGCTTTCATAAATAAACATTAACATTTAAGGCAATGTATAACTAAAACAAAAGCCTCTTAAACATGAACTTCAACATAATATGGCAAAAGTAAAATGAGATAATGCCATTTACTTCTTCACATGGATATTCTACTGGTCGAATAATCACATGTAATATCAATAACCACTTTCATAATGAAGGAATGCATAATGCCAGACTATCATAACCACGTAGTCAAGGCCTCGTGCCAAGACCACAAATAAGATTTTGTCAAGGCCTTGTGCCAAGACACTAGTTTGTCTCATGAGACCTGCCGATGCATCGAGGAGCTATAGCGGGCTCCACCCGTCACTTATTAAGTCCAATACATTCCTCATATGAATAGGTTTAAACATATCATAAACCATAACATAATCGTATCACATAAAACATGCATAAAGGAAACATAACATATCCACATTTCAATCACAAGATATCAATACAACACATTGATATAATAAAAACGCTTTTAAAAACCATTTTCAATTCCAAAATAAAAGAATGTTAAAACATTGTATTTATTTTTCATTAAAAAAGAAAATGATGGCTTGTAGAGGAAGCCGAAACTCAAATAATGGTCACGGCGGTGGAGAAGTCGTTGTCGCCGCATAAGTACGGAAAGAAAAACATTCCCTTTTGTCGTTTAGCAAAACTCTTCGTATAAAAAAGATTCCTTTTGAATAAACGTAAAAGTCAAAGGGGTTTATACATCGTATAAAAGAAGGTTGTGTATAAAACCAAATATGCCTCAATGAAAGGAGATTGAGAAGAAGTCCTTAAAAAGATCATTTTTAAAATAAAATAGATCTATTATGTGTATTCACTATAGGTACACATAAAGAAAGTAAAAATACAAAATAGGACATATTAACATCATGACATAATTTGAAAGTAGGAGATTAACCCAAAGAATGGAAGTTGGGTTAAGAAATTCCCTTACAAGATCATTTATAAATAAAATAGATCTATTATGTGTATTAACTATAAGTACACATAAAGAAAGTACAAATACAAGATAATACATAACAATATCATGACAGAATTTGAAAGTAGGAGATTAACCCAAAGAACAGAAATTGGGTTAAGAATTTCCCTTACCTCGTGTCTGACTTGACTCAACCGTTCTTTAACCTCCTGAATAATAAACTAGAGTTAATATATACCTTATTAAGAACCATTTTCAACTTCATTATCCTTATTATAACACTTATTACAATGATATGAACATTATGTAATTATTTAAGTTAATAATGTTCATTTTGTCGGTATTTGGTTCTTAAGTCAAAAATAGGCTTCTTACACTTACATGTTGTTAATTTGGTCAAAGGTTCATTATATCCAGAATGGTATTCATGATGTAGATATCATATATGTCATATATATCCAGTACATACATTCATTTATAATATTACATCACATTTAGAGGTAAGAAATGAAATGCACCGTTCATGGAGACGGTAAGCCGTACGTACGCATGAACGCTACTTCCATTTCTATTTCATATTTTCTGGAATGGAATCATAATGATATGAGAGTATATTATAATTCCAGTATAATAACATATATAATATCATTAACTTTATCCTTCACACATCCCACATATGGTATTAACGAATCAAATCACTTTCAGGGGGCGGTAGTCCGCGCTTCCTAAAATGAAGATATCGTGTTTTACCCATAATGGAAACCATAAAGGTATGCCCAAAATGAAAAAAACAGAAGCTTAAGGAAAACATAAACATATTATATATCATATATAAAAATAGTGACATCATAATGGCCACCTTTGAAGGTGTTAAATGAGTGTTGAACAATCATCGTTTCGGGAGGCAGAATTTCGCCATCCACGGAAACCTTATGTTCTTTAACCATTTGATGTAGTTGTGTGGAAGTGTAGCTCAAATAAATCTTATAACAACATCCTAGTATATTTAAGATACTGGTGTTGTTACAACAGAAGTAAATAAAAAGAGTTTAGGGGGTTGGTGAAGCAAAATAAAACAAAAGAACATGAGAGAATGAATTACCTTAAAAAGTGTAACTCCTTTTGAGTTGAGCCTAAAGGCTTCCTTTGAAAGGATTCTGCCCAAAGGGAATCCTCTAGGATGAGGAGAGGGATGTGGAGAGAGCAAATGGGCAGGGTTTGGCCGAGCCAATGGCTTGAAGAGTGTGTGAAATGAGGTAGAGGTGGGGGCCTTTTATAAGAGGAGAGGAGGGGCACTTTTGGAAAGTAAAGGAACATTACATTATTTGAAAATGTGTTTCGGTTTTAAAAGGTCCCACATTGATAGAATTCGTGGATAAGGTGATAAGGCATCGAAATCCACTCATCCAATTGGTTTTGGCCATGTGTAGTTCATAGATTTTATATTATCTTTCCATTTTATTTAAATCGTCAAATAATGATGTCATCGCTGCATCATTATTATGTCATAAATAATTAAATTTATTTAATGTCTAAAAATTATAAAAAAAATACTATGATATAGGAAATCTTTTTATCTTTCCAATGACTATTTATAATCAAAATTTGGACTTGTGTAACCCTACTTAAAAATTGTTTTAGTAAAACACTTTATGTTAGTGTCATTTTCACTTTAACATTAAATAAAAAGTAATTTATGTTATTTCCCAACAAAAGTGGATCCATGGGGTCCCCAAGTTAGGCCATGGCTTGTCTTGGTCGGCCATGACACAACCAATGAGGTTGGGACATGTGTCTAGGTCATTTAATATTATTAAAGTATTATTTATACCATAAACTACCCTAATTACCACTAATCGCGATTAAGAACTTAATAAGTTACTATTCACCAAAAAATTATTTTTATCCCATTGAACCACATTTTACTTCTTAATGACAACCATGTATGTCGGATTTTTGAAAATCAAATCACAGAAGTGGTAATATTTCATTTAAACGAAAAATCAGTTATTTAACAACCACTTAGTGGTTTCACTATTCATCAAAAATTGAAGTTTTTCAGAATAAGGCCAAAATTTCACCCTAAGCTATAATTGATATTCCGAATTGAAAAATGATGTCTATTTTACAAAATTCCAAACATATTAGTTGCATTAATTAATTTTATAATTAATTCCCGCTGTCACAACAAATAGCGTGTTTTTAAGAAACAATTTATATCAAAAGATTGGCAATTGTTTATGTCCAATTTCAATGTTAAATTAATTCTAATGACCACCATAGGATAAAATGGTAAAAATATATTCTAATTATACTCTAAAACCACTCAATAGTATAATTTATCACTATGAATTATTTTGATTAAAAAAGTTGTTTTAAGTATTTTTCACTATTCATAAAAATTTTGAAGTTCTCAGAAAATTACAAAAAATTCAACATAGGTTAATTTCAATATTAGGAATACAAAAATGAAGTCCATTTTGAAATATAAAATTTCTATAATTTTAAAAAGTGGTTATTACTATTCATAACGGCTATTTTGATTAGTTGCGGTGTGTTAGAACTCGAACTTGCGTACAATGCAAGCTATTGCATTATTGAATGAGAAGCGTATCGTGGAAGCTCGGGGTGTTACATTCTCCCCTCCTTCAATAAATTGCATCCTCGCAATTTTAAATTTTTTCTTTGATAATAAAAGGCTGAAAATAGAAAATACCTTTGTGGAAAACCCACATCGGAAATAAGGTTAATAAATATATAACATTAAAAGAAAGCAAGATAAGTACAAAGGTCACCCGATATAGCCCATTATAGGATTCTATGAAAATATGGATATGGAGGAGAAACAAACCATCAAGGTCTGGTGGGGAGTTATAGAAAACAGGATTAGGAGAAAGTTTAACCACAAGAAATTCACAAACTTGTGATTGGTTAAACGGTCATTGAATCCCTAGTTGGAAAAGTTAACCGACAACATTTTTGTTTTAAGTTACCTTTTATAATGTTGAGGATTTTATTTAGGAGATTTACTAAGAACGTAAGGGAATATACATACTTGTTATGTATACTTTCATTCATTAATGAATTTTTACCACAAACCCATCTTTTACTCCAAATGGTAACAGAACTCAAAAATATTCTATTTATCCTAATTGTATAAGGTACCAAAGGTTAACACATACCATTTAGATTAGTAAAATTATTATGTAATAACCAGGGACTTCCTGTAGGCTAGTGGTAGGAAATAAAGGCCTGTCGCACTTTGATTGTGGGTTCGATTCCTACAGCTTTGTATGACGCGACGGTTTATGCCCCACCCTGCAGGTTGTCCTTTTCCTAAAACTATAGTATTATAATACTCCAAAAATAATCTTCATAAATTTTTTTAACCTTAAACCATACTATCCCAAAATCAACTTAATCCACTCCAACCTTTATAGTTATCCAAAATACCTCTGTCCAGACTTTCTCTAAAAGGTCTCTTAATTCCAAAATCAATTTATCAGATTCCCCAAACAAAGAAATGTTTCTCTTATTGTCACATACCAAAAATATGATTACCTTAATCATATTAAAACCTTACTGAAATCAAAAAGTAATGCAGTACAATCCATATATATATATTACATTATTCTTATAACCAGAATATAATCCTTGAGTCCAAAAGCACCAATACATTAGTTATTCTGCTTCAACTGTAGTAATAGCATAAGATTGTCCTTGATCCCTTGTCCTTTTCTGAGGTAAGTTTCCTTGACGCTTAGGACATTCATTTGCATAATGACCCATTTCTCTACAATTGTAGCATTCAACTTTGACAGCCTCTTTCTTTCCCTTGCAATCACGTGCCTGGTGACCTTTTTCTCCACATTTATAACAGACTCCCATTCCTTTTAGGCAAGTACCAGGGTGATTCTTCCCACAATTATCACATAATGGAAAATCCTTCTTTCCCTTTTTCCCTTTATCTGTCTCTTGTTCCACCGTTCTCTTCTTCTCTTGCTTTACTTTGTTGTCATAAGACTTAGAGAATTCCTTTTCTGTCTTGATAGCACACGAGACAATATCTTCGTATGATGAGAAGGATTGTGATACCAAATCTCGACGGAGAAATGGTTTTAACCCATCAAAGAAACGATCAATCTTACTCCTTGGGTTACGTATGTAATCTGCAGCATACCTTGCTAACCTTGTAAAGTTAGCCTCATACTTTGCGACATTCTCATCCTCCTTCTGCCTCAGACTCAGAAATTGCCTTTCCATATCTGCTCGATGGTCACGAGGAAAGTATTTTTCTAAGAAAAGCTCTTTGAACTCCCTCCATTCCATATTCGATATGTCATCATCTTCCTTTGTGTTTTGAATCAGCGACCACCACTGATCGGCATCTCCAGTGAGGCGGTAAACTGCCATGACAACCTTCTCCCTTTCACTACTCCCCAAGGCATGGAATATTTTCTCTAAGGAATTTATCCATTGCTCAGCTACTATAGGATTTGTACTCCCATTAAAGGTTGGTGGTTGTTGCCTCATGAAACGGTCTAGCATTGATCCTCCACGTTGCGGATCAGGGTGCTCCATACGAGTAAGGTTGTTATTCATAACCTGCGTGAGTTGTCCCAGTACGGTGAGAAGCTGATCAGCACCAGTTGTATCACTAGCTCCACCATAATTATCCTGAGCAGGAGGGCAATCCCTACACGGAGTTCGTGCATTGATACAGTTTCCATTCCTTCTACTAGGCGCCATTTCTAAACAATGGCATAAACTAGATTAGTTTATGAATCAAAATACATAATTCCATACTTGTAAAACACTTAACATAAATTGAACTAATTATGGATATAATCCATAATTATAAAAAATGTATTCTTTGAGGAAGTATATACTCGTAACCCTTCATAGTGGTTTGTAAAGAAAATGGGAATTATCCAAAGCATATCCCCCGGGAGTGTCGTAACCAAGAGTGCAGCAAGGCCCGTTGTCGTGCACCAGTTCCCGTTCGAGTCTAGCTCAAAGCGGTGTTTTCGGGTTTTACCCCTAGGTACATCTGTGCCAGAGCCGCCTCTACCTGCTCGTATCCAGACAGGAATGTATTGCTTGGAAAACTCACAAAATCTCTACAATACCAATATTCTAAGATGTTCTTTTATACTAATCCTCAAAGTCTATCTTCGGGCTATGTGATCTAATCAGAGTTTATCTAAATCTAGCTTCCAAGGTTAGTACTAAACTGCCTCTGATACCAACTGTAACGCCCCGACCCCAGCTACCCAGAGTCGGTGCATTACTTCGTAACATTGGCATGATCACAAAAGATCAAGTCTCGAAAGACCGATTAGTTTAGTAGCCTTGGAAACACTAGATACATTCATAAGTCTTTCATTACATCAAAATTAAACAAACTACAAAAAAACATGGTCTTCATATTCCACACTCATATCTTCACTGATTATTCTTGCAAGTCAGTCATAAAATACTTCTTCACAACCTGGAAAATTTTTAAACATTGAAAGGGGTGAGCTCAAATGCTCAGTAAGGATAACAATAATGCGGAAGCTTTCATAAATAAACATTAACATTTAAGGCAATGTATAACTAAAACAAAAGCCTCTTAAACATGAACTTCAACATAATATGGCAAAAGTAAAATGAGATAATGCCATTTACTTCTTCACATGGATATTCTACTGGTCGAATAATCACATGTAATATCAATAACCACTTTCATAATGAAGGAATGCATAATGCCAGACTATCATAACCACGTAGTCAAGGCCTCGTGCCAAGACCACAAATAAGATTTTGTCAAGGCCTTGTGCCAAGACACTAGTTTGTCTCATGAGACCTGCCGATGCATCGAGGAGCTATAGCGGGCTCCACCCGTCACTTATTAAGTCCAATACATTCCTCATATGAATAGGTTTAAACATATCATAAACCATAACATAATCGTATCACATAAAACATGCATAAAGGAAACATAACATTTCCACATTTCAATCACAAGATATCAATACAACACATTGATATAATAAAAACGCTTTTAAAAACCATTTTCAATTCCAAAATAAAAGAATGTTAAAACATTGTATTTATTTTTCATTAAAAAAGAAAATGATGGCTTGTAGAGGAAGCCGAAACTCAAATAATGGTCACGGCGGTGGAGAAGTCGTTGTCGCCGCATAAGTACGGAAAGAAAAACATTCCCTTTTGTCGTTTAGCAAAACTCTTCGTATAAAAAAGATTCCTTTTGAATAAACGTAAAAGTCAAAGGGGTTTATACATCGTATAAAAGAAGGTTGTGTATAAAACCAAATATGCCTCAATGAAAGGAGATTGAGAAGAAGTCCTTAAAAAGATCATTTTTAAAATAAAATAGATCTATTATGTGTATTCACTATAGGTACACATAAAGAAAGTAAAAATACAAAATAGGACATATTAACATCATGACATAATTTGAAAGTAGGAGATTAACCCAAAGAATGGAAGTTGGGTTAAGAAATTCCCTTACAAGATCATTTATAAATAAAATAGATCTATTATGTGTATTAACTATAAGTACACATAAAGAAAGTACAAATACAAGATAATACATAACAATATCATGACAGAATTTGAAAGTAGGAGATTAACCCAAAGAACAGAAATTGGGTTAAGAATTTCCCTTACCTCGTGTCTGACTTGACTCAACCGTTCTTTAACCTCCTGAATAATAAACTAGAGTTAATATATACCTTATTAAGAACCATTTTCAACTTCATTATCCTTATTATAACACTTATTACAATGATATGAACATTATGTAATTATTTAAGTTAATAATGTTCATTTTGTCGGTATTTGGTTCTTAAGTCAAAAATAGGCTTCTTACACTTACATGTTGTTAATTTGGTCAAAGGTTCATTATATCCAGAATGGTATTCATGATGTAGATATCATATATGTCATATATATCCAGTACATACATTCATTTATAATATTACATCACATTTAGAGGTAAGAAATGAAATGCACCGTTCATGGAGACGGTAAGCCGTACGTACGCATGAACGCTACTTCCATTTCTATTTCATATTTTCTGGAATGGAATCATAATGATATGAGAGTATATTATAATTCCAGTATAATAACATATATAATATCATTAACTTTATCCTTCACACATCCCACATATGGTATTAACGAATCAAATCACTTTCAGGGGGCGGTAGTCCGCGCTTCCTAAAATGAAGATATCGTGTTTTACCCATAATGGAAACCATAAAGGTATGCCCAAAATGAAAAAAACAGAAGCTTAAGGAAAACATAAACATATTATATATCATATATAAAAATAGTGACATCATAATGGCCACCTTTGAAGGTGTTAAATGAGTGTTGAACAATCATCGTTTCGGGAGGCAGAATTTCGCCATCCACGGAAACCTTATGTTCTTTAACCATTTGATGTAGTTGTGTGGAAGTGTAGCTCAAATAAATCTTATAACAACATCCTAGTATATTTAAGATACTGGTGCTGTTACAACAGAAGTAAATAAAAAGAGTTTAGGGGGTTGGTGAAGCAAAATAAAACAAAAGAACATGAGAGAATGAATTACCTTAAAAAGTGTAACTCCTTTTGAGTTGAGCCTAAAGGCTTCCTTTGAAAGGATTCTGCCCAAAGGGAATCCTCTAGGATGAGGAGAGGGATGTGGAGAGAGCAAATGGGCAGGGGTTGGCCGAGCCAATGGCTTGAAGAGTGTGTGAAATGAGGTAGAGGTGGGGGCCTTTTATAAGAGGAGAGGAGGGGCACTTTTGGAAAGTAAAGGAACATTACATTATTTGAAAATGTGTTTCGGTTTTAAAAGGTCCCACATTGATAGAATTCGTGGATAAGGTGATAAGGCATCGAAATCCACTCATCCAATTGGTTTTGGCCATGTGTAGTTCATATATTTTATATTATCTTTCCATTTTATTTAAATCGTCAAATAATGATGTCATCGCTGCATCATTATTATGTCATAAATAATTAAATTTATTTAATGTCTAAAAATTATAAAAAAAATACTATGATATAGGAAATCTTTTTATCTTTCCAATGACTATTTATAATCAAAATTTGGACTTGTGTAACCCTACTTAAAAATTGTTTTAGTAAAACACTTTATGTTAGTGTCATTTTCACTTTAACATTAAATAAAAAGTAATTTATGTTATTTCTCAACAAAAGTGGATCCATGGGGTCCCCAAGTTAGGCCATGGCTTGTCTTGGTCGGCAATGACACAACCAATGAGGTTGGGACATGTGTCTAGGTCATTTAATATTATTAAAGTATTATTTATACCTTAAACTACCCTAATTACCACTAATCGCGATTAAGAACTTAATAAGTTACTATTCACCAAAAAATTATTTTTATCCCATTGAACCACATTTTACTTCTTAATGACAACCATGTATGTCGGATTTTTGAAAATCAAATCACAGAAGTGGTAATATTTCATTTAAACGAAAAATCAGTTATTTAACAACCACTTAGTGGTTTCACTATTCATCAAAAATTGAAGTTTTTCAGAATAAGGCCAAAATTTCACCCTAAGCTATAATTGATATTCCGAATTGAAAAATGATGTCTATTTTACAAAATTCCAAACATATTAGTTGCATTAATTAATTTTATAATTAATTCCCGCTGTCACAACAAATAGCGTGTTTTTAAGAAACAATTTATATCAAAAGATTGGCAAT
Organism: Viscum album; assembly: GCA_963277665.1. Taxonomy (NCBI): domain Eukaryota; kingdom Viridiplantae; phylum Streptophyta; class Magnoliopsida; order Santalales; family Viscaceae; genus Viscum; species Viscum album. Next base: position 16,496 of record CAUJRU010003094.1, read on the forward strand.
TGTTTATGTCCAATTTCAATGTTAAATTAATTCTAATGACCACCATAGGATAAAATGGTAAAAATATATTCTAATTATACTCTAAAACCACTCAATAGTATAATTTATCACTATGAATTATTTTGATTAAAAAAGTTGTTTTAAGTATTTTTCACTATTCATAAAAATTTTGAAGTTCTCAGAAAATTACAAAAAATTCAACATAGGTTAATTTCAATATTAGGAATACAAAAATGAAGTCCATTTTGAAATATAAAATTTCTATAATTTTAAAAAGTGGTTATTACTATTCATAACGGCTATTTTGATTAGTTGCGGTGTGTTAGAACTCGAACTTGCGTACAATGCAAGCTATTGCATTATTGAATGAGAAGCGTATCGTGGAAGCTCGGGGTGTTACATTATGAAAAACATTTTGTGGACATGGATGAAAAATATAACCCCAGTAAATACATACGTATAAGCAATCTCGAATAAAAATGAGATTGAAAAATTATCCCTTACCTTATGTTCAATATGCTTTGTATGTATCTGAACCTCCTGTATAATGATTTAAATAATGTCATTGAATTATTAAAAAATCATATTAATTGTTGTTATATGATATATAGTTTACTTATGAGTTTATATTGCCCGTTCTTTTGTAAATTCGATGTAAAATCAGCGATTTGGGTAAAATTGTTTCATTTATTGAACGTGTTTCAACTTTTTTGTTCTTGATATTATTACTTATATCCTGATTTAATTAAATTTAGAATGTAAATAATGATTTATATATAAAATATATTCATCATATACATATATATATGATAGATCAATAAATGGAATGAAATACCCAGTTTATGGAGACGATAGGTTGTACGTACGCATGAACGATGTTTTCCTTTCCTTGTTGAATTGAATAGAATTAAGTAGATGACATATATATATACAAAAATAAAGTATCATTATTATTTCATAATTCTCACTATTATTCATTATATATACTTTATAATCATTCAGGAATGGTTAACATGGATAATTATTTTCATCGCGTCGTGGAGACGGTAGTCCGTACGTATGCACGAGCGATGATATCATTCCCATGATCGTGGAATTGTATTGAAGTGTATGTATGATAATTCCGAATCAATATCACTTTAAAATTATCATGTATAGTTATTTCTTTACACCATTATACTCATCCATGTAAGGTGGTTGTCAAAAATAGATTACACCATGACGTGGAGACGGTATTCAGTACGTACGCATGCACGGTGATTTCATTTTCCATAGGATGGATAGAAGGTGATATATGATTGTTTCATATTTATAATAAAATTTCAGTATATAATTAATACTGATATTATTACTTTATAATGAGACAACTAAATAATAAGATGTAGAAGAAGAAAGAAACTTGAGAAAATCGGAAGAAGAGATTAACTCTTCTTCGATGCACCTCCTTTATGCTTCCTCTTAAGGAAGTAGATTTGGTATTTTTAGAAGACCAGAACCTACAGAATGTTTCTAGGGAATTGTAGAAGATAAATGGTCAGGTTTTGGATGATCTTGAAGGATCTAAGTGGTGTGAGGAGAAGAGGAAGGAGGTTCCCTTTTATAAGGGAGGAGAGGGGCACCATTAGAAAAACATAAACTATTATTTTATAATAAAGTCATGTTCGGTTTTAAATAGCTCCAAATTGATTTATTTCAAAGATAAGGTGAGTATGGGTCTAATTACTATCAAAAAATAGATTTTAGACAAGTTTATGTAACTATTATATCCTTATCATTTAGATTTAACTCTAAGTTAAATAATTTAACTTTTACTCTCTCTTTTTGTTTTCTTCCACTATATGGTTAAGATTCTTAAAATAACAAGCCAAAAGAATCCCAATTGTTTTCTTATTAATATATATATTATTATATAAGTCATTTGGACTATCCTTATATTTTAAATAATAAAATAACAATTAATAATATAATATTTGTTTTAAAAACTATTTCATGTCAATTTTGACACTATTTGGTATTTGATTTTTCTGATAATCATAACAACATGGTTAGTTCGAAAAAAGTTAATTAAATCAATACTAATATGTCATATTAACCTATAAAATTAGTTTAATTCATTAAAAGTCTAAAATTAAATTTATTTGGGTATTTATAATATCAATTATTTTAATATTTCATTATTTAGGAAATTACTGCATCATCATTGTGTCATAAATAAATTAACTTATTTAATGTATAAAATTTATAAATAAAATACCATTAGAAATTAAATCTCTTTATATTTCTAATGAATATTTATAGTTGAATTTATCTTATGTATAACCATTTATTAAAAATGATTTAGTTATTAAACATTGATTTTAAATATTTTAACCATTTTTTTAAATAAATTAATAATAATTGTCCTAATCTAATACATGTGGACCTAAATGGTCATATTTTATTCCTAAGGTTGTTTTTGGTCGAAATACACTTATTAAATAGAATTAGGACATGTGTTTGGGTAATAATAATATCATTTTTACCCCTAATTACCCTATTTAATTTTAACCCTGGTAAATAAAAGTAAAAAGTTACAATCCACCAAAAATTATTCCCATCCCATTGAACCACATTTTAGTCCTTGATATTAACAACGTCTCTCGGATTTTCGAAATTTCACTCACAGAAGTAGAAAAATTAAGTATTATGTATGTTGGCAAAATGCTCCTAGGAGGTAGAAAAAAGACGGTGAAAAGTTCAATAAAATTTTTATATATCAAATATTATTATAAAATGACTCCAATGAATTACATTGAAAATATTTAGGTATTATGTATCAATTTTGAACTAAAATAAATTTTAATAAAATAAATTATTATTTAAATAAAAAATCGGTTTTTAAATAGTAAGCGAGTGTTTTCACTATTCATTGAAAATTGAATGTTTTCATAAAAATACCAAAAAATCACCCTAGGATAATTTCGATATTTCAAATCCAAAAAACGAAGTCCATTTTGAAAAATAAAATTTATAAAATTTCAAAAATTTGGAATTTCTATTCATAACGTCTAGTTCATAATAATATTATAATAATATATCGTTTAGTGAAAGTCTGTATTTCATACTACACACACTATCGAGGAAGGTCTTGATTGCGTGTAATGCAAGCCAAGTTAGGGGTGCATGTAGTGAAAGCACCGTTTGGTGTTGCAAATTACATAATCAAAACTTATTTCATTTATACATTAAACAAAATATGTACTTAATGTTCCGTAAAATAATTTCCAAAAATGAACTTGATGTTTTGTGTAACACGAGCCAAGAATAGTGTTGTGTATACTGCAAGCTAATATAGTGTTGCATTAAGTACAAGATAACCTTGGTGTTGTGAATAATAGAATATATCAATGAAATTAAAAATAATATATATCATAAAATCTCGGGGTGTTACATTCTACGCCCCTTAAAATTAATTTCGCCCTCGATATTCGTTGGGGATATAAATGGTTTACTACTTGAAAGTTTATTTAATAAAAACCCACATCGTAAAAAGGAATACCAAAACATAACATCAAAAACTAATGTATGAAACATAACGGTAACTGAAATTAACTAATCATTGGGTTTCCACATAGGAGAACATAGGTGAAAATATGGATATGGAATAGAAATCTACCCATCAAGTTATGATGGAGATTGGTAGAGAACATGGCTATAAAAAATAAAACAATCACAAAGCTTAAATTTGTGATCATTTAAGGTACCATCTGATTCATTGGATATAAGGACACTAGGACAAAAAATTTTGTTTTCAAGAACATTTCCCAAAAGTTAAAGAATTTTAATTAGAAGAAATACTTAATTTATTTCGGTATAATCTCACCGTTGTTCGTGCCTTGAACAATTTCCACTCCATCTCTTAAAGAAATGAAGTTGAATTTTTCATTTGTTAAGTGTTAGTAGATCATGTGATAGAATGATGGGTCATCCCATCCGTATCAAACAAAATGTTATCAAAAGTTATCAAATATACATAAGTCTATTTATAGTGAGATTAATCATATATGGTTCCTAAAATGGACTTATAATTTATATATCATACTTCTTAATATAATAAAACTACTTTATACTAACCATGGACTTCATGTAGACCAGTTGTAGGTTACAACGACCTGTCGCACTTCGGTTGTGGGTTCGATTCCCGCTTCCTTGTCCGACGCGATGGGTTGTCGCTCGTCCTATGAGTTATCCATTTTCTAAAACAATACTATTATAACATTCCAGAAATAATATCTAAAAACAAGTTATATATTTAAATAATACTGTCTTAGGTCCAACATAATCCATTCCAATCTTTAGGCTTATCCAAAATACATTTGTTCAATCTTATAGTATATAGAAAATGATTACTAGAGAGTTCATTTACCAAGCATGTGAATACCATCATTTATCTCCCATATATCATAAGATATATGTTTTTGGTCATATTCCAAACATGTTAATACCTTAATCATGTATTCTTTTGAAACATGAATTACCATAGAACCATTGTGAAAACATGAATGCTGTCAAAAGTTAACTCTTTCCACATACCAAAATCCCAAAAATTCTATATACTCAAACCATGATATCACTTTGTCCTTATATCAGTCATGAGATCATGAATACTATCAGAATTTCATTTTCTCATTATCCCTTCATTATGTGCATATTATCTTCTTTCCAAAAATATCTGAATAAAATTTCATGATTACCAGTACCATTCAACATATACTTTGAAATATTTTAGAAAAAACAATAGTGTAACAATCCATAGATGTTTCTTTATTCTATAATACTATTAAATTATCTATACAACATAACTCTTGATAAACATAAATAATTCTACTACCTTCTTAAACCATTGACTGAGCTTCATCATTTCGTTCATCTCATTTATCATATGTAGTCTCTTCATCATCATCCACAAAAACACTCGCCATATGACCATGTTTATTATCTTCATGAGATTTTCCCTTAGGTAATTGGTTTGCATAATTCCTATACATTCCACATTTAAAACATTTAATCATTATTGATGTCGTAGTAATACCATTATCCTTGTCCATGGTGTTAACTGACCCTTTTCCTTTTTTACTTACTGGATTTGTGTCCTTCTTTTCCAAACCCAAAGCATAATCTAGTTCCTTTGAAACATTGTCCTTCATGACTCTTCCCACATGACTTAAATGAGGTAAATTGAACTTTCATTCCTCTATGATCATCATGAAACTCCTTTTTTCTCTTATTAACTGAGTCGGGAAATATAATAAAGTTGAGATTATTGATCTTATTATGAGATTTCTGATTAGGAATAATAACGATATGTGGAATTCTAGATCCAATTTCATTTGGTTGCTCATGAAGAATATCATTCCATTGTCCATCATATCCTCCATTATCGTGAATCTTCCTGTTTCAATCCATTTTCTAAAACCCAACAAGAATAGTGTGAGAGGAAAAAATCATAATCAAGGGAGAGTACCATCAATATCTAACATAGTAGGTTTAATACTAATATAATTACCATAATTCGAGGACTATAAACTATACTTATAATTAACCGTAGAGACATCCCTAGACATAGCATAGAAATATCTCTATGGATTTCACTAAAGTTTTTTCATCCTAGTTTCCAAAGGTTGACTAAACCTTTTCTCTAATACCAACTGTAGATACCCAAAGCTTGACGTTCATAGACATTACATTACTTTTGTGGAATACTTAATACATAACCAAAATGGACACCAAAGGACGGTAATTGTTTAGTGTCTTTGGAAACTCAGAACGTAATCTTCTAATCATGGTGAAAGATCTTCAACATCTCCCATAAAGATCTTCCCAATTTGGATTTCTTAGCTAAAACCTTTCTTTAAATCCTAGGGAAAAGCAAACATATAAATGGTGAGCTGAAATTCTTAGTAAGGGTAATCATGGAGATAATAAAACAAACCATATACATTTTAACTTAAAAACATGAAAATAATGTTTAAACATCAAAATCTTGAGCAATGACATAAAACATTGAATTACGTATGGAATAGATCATAATTGAAACTCAATCATGATAAAATAGCATGGAAATAAAACTTTTAATTGTGGAAAAACATTAATCACATTATATGATTTCCATAGTATCCAAGGCATTGCTGCCAAGACCATCTTAGCGGACTAATTCCCTTTCTGAATCGAGTTTACTCCTCATTTTAGTCCTGTAACATTTAACCGGATAAACATACTATTTCAGTCATGTCAATATTATTAGATATAAATCTTTACCCAATTCATTGGAGGGAGAAATAGGTCCCACCCATATCATAATTAAATCTTTCTTACTTGTGCCACAAAATATCCATAAATCATTCATCATAACGCAAATAATAAAATGGGTTTCACAAACATTATCCTATCATCACATAATCCATATAAAACAAATAGATATAATTTCATCATAAGAAAAGTGAAACCATGTAAATCATAGAGACATTATACTTGAAACACACACATATGAAATAATGTCATCTTAGATGGAAAATTGTTTGGACAAAACACCTGAAATGAATTCTTAGGAAAATATCCTTCTTTTCAAAATCATTTTCTTTTCACAAAATGACGTGTAATTTTAAAATAAAAAGACTTTTGTTGAAAATAATCATGAAATATTGTAAAGGAATATTTATTAAAATTAGGTGTTATGAAACCATACAAATCAGTTCATGTTGTATAGGTTAAAAAACATTCTCCTCGTACATTCAACAGAAAAGTCAAAAAGTACCACGTATGGTAAACAAAAGAAAGATTCCATCCATAAAAAAATGTAAAAGTCAAAGAAGAGAAAACATGAATTTAGAAATAAATGGAATAATATTAAAAAACTTTATGAAAAAACATTTTGTGGACATGGATGAAAAATATAACCCTAGTAAATACATACCTATAAGAAATCTCGAATAAAAATGAGATTGAAAAAGTATCCCTTACCTTATGTTCGATATGCTTTGTATGTATCAGAACCTCCTGTATAATGATTTAAATAATTTCATTGAATTATTATAGAATCATATTAAATATTATGATATCGTATATAGTTTACTTATGACTTCATATTACCCGTTCTTTTGAAAATTCGATGTAAAAGCAACGATTTGTGTAAAATCATTTCATTTATTATACGTGTTTCGACTTGTTGTTCTTGATATTATTACTTATATCCCGATTTAATTAATTCCAGAATTTAAAACATGATTTATATATAATATATATTTACAATATACATATATATATATATGATAGATTGATAAATGGAATGAAATACACCATTCATGGAGACGATAGGTCATACATATGCATGAATGTTGTTTTCGTTTCCTTATTGAATTGAATGGAATTAAGTAGATGAAATATATATATACATACATAAATCCAGTATCATTATTATGTCATATATCTCATTATTATTCATTATATATACTTTATAATCATTCATGAATGGTTAACATGGATAATGAATCTCATCGCGTTGTGGAGACGGTAGTCCGTACGTACGCACGAGCGATGATATCATTTCCATGATGGTGGAATTGTATTGAAGAGTATGTATAATAGTTCACAATCATTATCACTTTACAATAATCATATATAGTTATTTATTTACACCATTATACCCATCCATGTAAGGAGGTGGTTAAAAATAGATTATACCACGGAGTGGAGATGGTATTCCGTACGTACGCACGCGCGATGACTTCGTTTTGCGTAGGATGGATAGAAAGTGATATAGGGTTGCTTCATATTTATAATAAAATATCAGTATATATTTGATACTGATATTATTACTTTATAATGTGAAAACTAAAGAATAAGAAGTAGAAGAAGAATGAAACTTGAGAAAATCGGAAGAAGAGATTACCTCTTCTTCGACGCACCTCCTTTAAGCTTCCTCTTAAGGAAGTAGAGTTGGTATTTTGAGAAGACCAGAATGTAAAGACCGTAAAATTCAAGGGAAATTTTTTTAATTTTCTTTGGATTTTTACAAGAGCGCGATTTCAGACGGCACCTGATTCCGAGGCCCGGAGTGCCCGGAATTAATTTCCGAAGTTTGGCTCGGGTACGTTCAGTGAACGGACGAGCGGGAATTCCTAACTTTTGATCCGGTGCTCGGAATTAAAATCCGAGGGCACCGATGAACTCGCAACGCCGATATTCGCTTAATGAGACCTTTTCGGGAGTTGCGTTTGTTGCGGGTTGAAAGTTACGTTTTGGGGTTTTTCAGTTAAGTTGAATAAAATTTGTGTAAAACAATTTTTATTTTAACTTATTCTTTTAAAACCTATCGGAGGAGGTTGAAAGTGGGACCCACACCCACTTAACCTCCCTTGGGAGGATTAAGTGTGGTGGGGCCCACACGAACCCCTTTTCTTTTCTTTTTCTCTCAACGTTCTTAACCCCCCTTTTAATGGCTTAAGTTACCCTTGTTTAATTATGGGAGTTATGCCTTTTTGAATTTCAAAGCTTTGAAATTCCCTTGTGTTGTGTTAATAAAATAAGAGGTAATCTTATTTTATTGAGGGTTCTTAGTTTGTCTTTGGGAGCTTTCTCATCTTCAAGCTCTGACGAAGAACGAAGAACGTCTTCATCCTCAACGAAGAACGATAACACTTCGTCAAGGATCATCGACTCGGAGACCCGGTATCTTCGGACCTCTACTTCCTCTTCGGACCTTCTTCGTCGACAAACGAAGATCCGCCAACAACGTATCGCATCGGACGTAACTCTTCGTCAACGGATTTGACGAACGACGACCGCGACGCCCGACTTCCGCGACGCCGTCTTCCGCGGAACGTAGAGGATTTTCTTGAATCTCAAACCCGAGGTAGGGGATGTTTTTATTAATTATTTTATTCCATTCCTGAATCGTGGATTTTAGCATGACTAAACGTGAGACTTTTTAGTTATGTTATTTGTTAACGCGAGGGGAGTCGGACCGCACGAACACGGCCGAAACCCCCTCCTTCGTTCATATTGATTCATGCGGGTGGAAGCAAAAGGCGTGGTGCCGTCGCACCACGCGGATGAACATGCTTATGATTTCCGCTATACCGTCGCGCTTCGCCGAGGAGAGATTTCAAGACCGCGACGCCGACACGCCGCGTTGGGAGGATTCTTGGCACGGCGAAAGGGGCGCGGTGCCGTCGCACCGCGCCGGACGACGAACACCGCGGCCGGTTCCGGGCCGCGGTGAGACGAGGAGACCGCGGCCGGTTCCGGGCCGCGGCGGAAGGAAAGACCGGCGGCCGGGCCGCCGGCGTCGGAAGTCAAGGGCGGGACCGGAAATTCCGGTCCCGTTGGTAAAAACCGGCCGGCCAGCAGGCCGGCCGGATATCATAAAAACCGGGGGTTTAAACCCCCGGCCGGCTCTTCAAAACCCCCCTCTTAAAGAGGGGGGGGCGGTTCAATTAAGGAGGGGGGCAAAGCCCCCCGGTTTTTGTCCAGCCGGCCCCCACCTGCGGGGGCCGTTTATATTTCAAGGCACGGCTTTAAGCCGTGCCGTTTTGTTAGAAACGCGGGGCTTAGCCCCGCGTGCCTCCCGCATGCGCCGCGGCACCCCGCCGCCAGCGCGGTCCGCCAGCCGCCGCCGCCACGCGGTCCGCCAGCCGCCGCCGCCACGCGGTCCGCCAGCCGCCGCCGCCACGCGGTCCGCCAGCCGCCGCCGCCACGCGGTCCGCCAGCCGCCGCCGCCACGCGGTCCGCCAGCCGCCGCCGCCACGCGGTCCGCCAGCCGCCGCCGCCACGCGGTCCGCCAGCCGCCGCCGCCGCGCCACGCGGCCGCCGCCGCCACGCGGCCCGCCGCCGCCACGCGGCCCGCCGCCGCCACGTGGCCCGCCGCCGCCGTCCGCCGCCGCCGGCCGCCGCCGCCGGCCGCCGCGCCACCCAAGGGGGGGGGGGGTCGGGCCGGGTCGTACCGGACCCGGACCCCCCCGTTTCGGACCAGATTCGGTTTTTGGCTCATAACTTGAGCCTCGGACCTCCGAATGACGAACCGTCTGCGGCAACGCGATCCTTGGATCGAGACGGTCGTTTCGGTATATCGCACTCAAGGTTTCGGTTTACTTTGAGTTCGGCCGGGTTGGTTCGTTCACGAAACCAACCGGGCCTTCGGAGCGGAAACGCTCATATCTTGAGCTACGGACGTCTGATTGACGCGCCGTCAGTCGCGTAGTGTTCCTCTTAGTGAGACGGATCTTTTGGCATACTCCGCCCGAGGTTTGGACGCAGGTGGAGTACGGTCGGGTTGGTTTTGCCTTAAAAACCAACCGGGCCCCGGAGACAAAAATGCCAATAACTCTCGGACCAGGCGTCCGATCGACGCGCCGTCTGTTGCGTTGAGTTCCTGTTGACGATACGGAACTTTTGGATACATCAACTTCGGTCTTCGTGACAGTTGATGTATCAGCCTCTCGGCTCGTAGAGCGGACCCTCCGTACGAGCTTGCTGTGTGCGGGAACCCTAGTGCTGGCTGCGACTGTTCTACTGCTACGACTGCTACTGTGACTGCGACGACGACAGTACAGAGATCCTGTGTGGATTCAACGACGACAGTACAGAGATCCTGTGTGGATTCGACGACGACGACTACAGCACTCAGCGATCCTACGTGGATCAGTGCTACAGGTTCTGTGTGAGCCCGATCCTGTGTGGGTCCTTGCGCTCAGCGGTTCTGTGTGAGCCAGCGCCTACAGGTTCTGTGTGAGCCCGATCCTGTGTGGGTCTTGCGGGGGTTAGTTACCTATCGATCCTTCGTGGGTCCGACGACTTAGATGGATCAGTGATCATCTTTATCGTCCCTGAAGAAGTATACCTGTGTGAGCTGAATCCTGTTACTTTCCTTTGTGGAATACGTATACTTTCCTGCGTGGACTGAGTTATACTTGGACTCGGAGGTTGGAGCGTTTTTTGAAATGATGACTTAGGTATATGTATGGGCATATACCTAAGCAGTGTCGGTTGTTACTTCGTGATTGTACTTTTCTTCGTGGTTTATCCTTTGTGGATTTTAGAGATCTTCAGGGGTCTCGGGGTCCCTACTGAGTAGCTTATACTCACCCCTGCACGGGCTTCGCCCGCACTACGTTGTGTTGGTTGCAGACGACGGACAGCGTTGACCATAGCTGAGGCTTGTAGAGCGGGACGGTATCCGGAGGTGGACCACTAGGCGGGACGTGCACGGAGCGGACGGCGGGACCCGTGGAGCAGAGGAGCTATCTGTACCCACCCTTCAGGTGGGATTTCCGGTGGACAGTTCGGAGTAGCGGCTTTACTTTACAGTTGCTGTTTTTTTCCTTTTCGAGTTGTACTTTACTTGCAGTTTGGGTTTGTATTCTGGCCCATTTACTTTTCCGCACTTTCAGTTGTACTCTGCTTGTTTAGTGTTTACTTTCCGCTTGCTTACTCTGTGGAGTTGGTTACTTTTCAAAGGCAATGCCTTCCCTTTTTACTGGGATTTACGCCTTGGTGCTAGTCGCCAGCCCCTGGCCTATGGAAGGCGGGCTTGGGGTAGTCACGGCACGGACCCCGAGGGCGGGTCGTGACAAATTGGTATCAGAGGAGTTCGGTTCTACCGCGAACTCTGATCTTTTCTATGTGAAGCAATAATGTTTAGCGTATTGAGTGTGGTTATCAGTCCAGGGAGTCCAGTGTTGGTGCGGCGGCCGACGTATCCATACACCAGGACCCTGACTTCTGATTTCCGACTTAATGCACGAAAACATTGATTGCGTGTGTGTTTCAAAGTTTTCTTTGTGATTACTTGTGTCAGCTCACCGGGTATACTGATCTGCTTAATGAAAGTCTCAAGTTTTCTTTGTGATTACTTAATTCAGCTCACCAGGTATACTGTTCTGACTATGGCACTCTTGATCTCCTTTTCAGGATGGCCCCACGACGACAGCCAGCTAGGGTTCCGATGGTCGAGCGAGACGACAGCCCACCGAGCGACGAGGCCTCGGTGCAGGGCCCTTTTCCAGTAGTGGCACCGGCGGTAGCTTTACCCGCCGAGCCCCCGATGCTTCCAGCAGCAGCCGCTGACGATGCACGTCGCCTCAGCGCACTACATGAGTTTCAGCGACAGCGACCGCCCAGGTTTCGCGGGGAGACGGATCCCCAGGCAGCAGAGGACTGGCTGGAGGCAGTAGTTCGAGTGTTTAGGCTAGTGAGGACACCAGCAGACCTCATGGTGATCCTCGCTACGAGCCTACTACACGCAGCAGCAGGACGATGGTGGAGCCTGATGCTCCAGGTGCACGATGAGGCATCTCTACTCTGGACGGACTTCGAGAGCCTCTTCCGCTCTGAGTTCGTCCCGGCCACCCTTCGAGCGGTACGCATCCAGGAGCTTCTACAGCTGCGGCAGGGCAGCATGACGGTCGCCCAGTACTCGGCGAGATTTACCGATCTCTCGCGCTACTCGACCGACATGGTACGAGACCCATTCTTCCGGGCCCGGACCTTCGAGCAGGGTTTGAGACACGAGATCAGGGCATCGCTGATCTCCCTCAGCATACCGACTCAGACAGGAGTACTGGAGCGGGCTCTTCTGATCGAGAGCTTCCTTGCTGAGTCTACACCAGCACAGCGACCCACCGCAGGGCGGCACGTGGCAGAGTCATCTGCAGCAGGCAGTCGACGGATGACTCAGGGGTCCAGACAGACCAGACCTTCAGGCCGACGACCTCAGGGCACTGGCTCAGCAGTGCGGGGCACACAGCGCGGAGCCAGTCTTCCGAGAGGCAGACAGTGCTACTCATGCGGCGGACAGGGCCATATGGCTCGTGACTGCCCGACCCGCCGTACCGAGGAGCAGCAGTCAGTAGATGGACCACCGAGGCAGAGGCAGAGGGTCGACCGTGGCGGTCCGCAGGGAGGAGGCGGACGAGGTAGAGGAGCTGGACGAGCAGCTGGTGGTGGCCGACGCTTTGAGGCTCTACCACCACCACCACCAGGAGGTCCACCCCGACCACAGGGAGCTGGCGGGCAGCGACAGGCTCAGCTCCAGGCAGCAGAGGCCTACGACCACGGCGCACCCGAGATGATTCGAGGTACTATCTGTGTCTATTCCACCCTTGCTGCAGTTCTTATAGACACAGGAGCGAGTCACTCTTTCATAGCCGCTACCCTTGTTCGGAGCTCGGAGATTCCGACTGAGCCGTTGGCTCGATCCTTACGGCTAGAGACTCCTACGGGAGCAGACTCGACGATTACGCACTGGTGCCGGCAGTGTGAGCTTACTCTAGGAGGCGAGAGCTTCGGCTGGGATCTTCTTGTAGCAGCGTCGAGGCCTTACGACGTCATCTTGGGCATGGATTGGCTGTCTACGGTCCATGCACAGATTGACTGTTTTAGGCGCAAGGTGCGATGTGTACGCACCGACGGGAGCAGGTTCACCTTCACCGGCGAGAAGGGAGCCTTAGCAGCACAGGATGGATTTCCGCGGAGGAGAGGACAGCCCATCACTCATCAGTTGGCTAGCCTTATCCTTGGAGCAGTAGACGTGCGGAGTCCTGGTTTTCCTGCAGTGGTGGATCAGTATGCGGACGTTTTTCCCGACGATGTTCCAGGGCTACCTCCTCGCAGAGAGGTAGACTTTTATATTGTCTTGTACCCCGGGACAGCCCCGATATCCACTCCATCATATCGGATGGCCCCCGCCGAGCTTCGAGAGCTACGGGTACAGTTGGAGGACTTGCAGGGCAAGGGATTCATCCGACCCAGTGTTTCACCCTGGGCTTCCCCGATATTGTTCGCCAAGAAGGCGGACGGGAGCTTGCGACTTTGTGTTGACTATCGTCGCCTGAACCAGGTGACAGTGAGGAACAAGTATCCGCTACCGAGGATTGATGACCTCTTTGATCAGCTCAAGGGAGCACGGTGGTTCTCGAAGATAGACCTCAGGTCAGGCTATCATCAGCTCAGAGTCAGAGACGAGGATGTGCAGAAGACGGCCTTCAGATGTCGGTATGGCCACTATGAGTTCTTGGTTATGCCTTTCGGTGTAACCAATGCTCCAGCAGTGTTCATGGCTCTCATGAACAGGATCTTTCAGCCATACCTCGATCGGTTTGTCGTGGTTTTCATCGACGACATTCTGATTTACTCTACGACAGAGGAGGAGCACGCCTATCACTTGCGAGTTGTTCTTGATACACTCCGAGAGCACCAGCTTTATGGTAAGCTCTCGAAGTGCCAGTTCTGGATACGTGAGGTCCACTTTTTGGGACACGTAATCTCTGAGGCGGGAGTTGCAGTGGATCCCGCGAAGATTGAGGCTGTGTTAGCATGGGAGCCACCCAGGAGCGTGACTGAGGTTCGGAGTTTCTTGGGACTAGCTGGATACTATCGGAGATTTGTGCCGAACTTCTCCAGAGTTGCGGCATCACTCACAGCGTTGACGAAGAAGGGGAAACCCTTCGTGTGGTCAGACAGTTGTCAGCAGAGCTTCGAGGAGCTGAGGCAGAGATTGACTAGCGCACCTATCTTGAGGTTGCCTGAGGAGGGAGTAGGGTACGTGGTCTACTGCGATGCATCGGGGACCGGACTCGGATGTGTTCTGATGCAGGAGCGGGCAGTGATCGCCTATGGATCACGACAGTTGAGACCGCATGAGCAGAACTACGCTACCCATGACCTGGAGTTAGCAGCAGTGGTCTTCGCTCTGAAGACATGGCGACATTATCTGATGGGCGAGCGCTTTACAGTCTTTTCCGATCATCAGAGTCTCAGGTATATCTTCTCGCAGAAGGACCTGAACCTGAGACAGCGACGATGGCTCGAGTTCCTCCAGGACTATGACTTTGAGATAGTCTATACTCCTGGGAAGGGAAACGTAGTAGCCGATGCCCTCAGCAGGAGGACGGGCATTCAGCTACTTGAGGAGGCGACGGAGCAGCTAGCCTCTTTGCAGATATCCTTCGTGGATAGAGATGGAGCAGCCTTTCTTCAGTCTCTCACAGTCACTCCTCCACTACTGCAGCGAGTCAGGGAGGCACAGCATGGGGACGCTGACTGTGAGACACGACGTGCACAGATATCCTCGGGACAGACACCTGATGGTTTCTCCCTTGGAGTAGAGCACGACATCCTTTTCAGAGGACGTACCATGGTACCAGTCGCTTTGCGAGAGGAAGTGCTGAGGGAGTTTCACACTTCACCATTAGCGGTACATCCTGGAGTGGCGAAGATGTACCAGGACCTCAGACGACAGCACTGGTGGCCGGGCATGAAGAAGGCAGTAGCAGAGTTCGTTTCTCGATGCCTCACCTGCCAGCAGGTGAAAGCTGAGCATCAGGTACCAGCAGGCTTGGTACAGCCCTTGGAGGTTCCGGAGTGGAAGTGGGACGGCATATCTATGGACTTCGTGACTGGACTGCCACGCACTTCCAGAGGTCACGACTCCATCTGGGTGATTGTTGACCGACTCACCAAGTCGGCACACTTCTTACCCATCAGAGAGCAGGGCTCGGTGGAGAGCTTGGGACGTCTCTACGTTCAGGAGATTGTGCGGCTCCACGGCGTGCCATCATCTATCGTTTCCGATCGTGATGCCCGCTTTACTTCCCGGCTTTGGAAGGGGTTGCAGGAGGCGTTCGGGACGCAGCTACGTCTTAGCACGGCTTTTCACCCTCAGACGGATGGTCAGACGGAGAGGACCATTCAGACTCTCGAGGACATGCTCCGTGCATGTGTCCTTGACTTTGGTCGTAGCTGGGAGGACCACCTACCTTTGGTGGAATTCGCATACAACAACAGCTACCACTCCACCATCGGAATGGCACCGTACGAGGCGTTGTACGGCCGACCTTGTAGATCTCCTTTGTGCTGGACAGACCCAGGGGAGTCAGCACTAGTGGGACCGGAGATGGTCCAGGCCACGACAGAGAAGGTCCAGGTCATCCAGGAGCGGATGAGGACAGCTCAGAGCCGGCAGAAGTCATATGCTGACAGGAGGCGGAGACCACTGGAGTTCGCGGATGGCGACCACGTCTTCTTGCGGGTCTCACCTCGACGTGGTATTCGGAGATTTGGCCGAGGCGGCAAGTTATCTCCGCGCTTCATCGGACCTTTTCAGATTCTCAGCAGGATTGGCGAGGTGGCTTATCGCCTGGCTCTACCACCTCAGTTGCACCGGGTACATGACGTCTTTCACGTATCCCAGCTGAGGAGATACGTGCACGACCCGACGCACATCATTGACCATGGGGAGCTTGACGTTGACGATGGGGCGACTTTTACGGAGGTCCCGGTGGAGATAGAGGAT
The DNA here is from genome assembly GCA_963277665.1 of Viscum album. Classification (NCBI taxonomy): domain Eukaryota; kingdom Viridiplantae; phylum Streptophyta; class Magnoliopsida; order Santalales; family Viscaceae; genus Viscum; species Viscum album. The sequence continues at coordinate 32,823 of CAUJRU010003094.1, forward strand.
CGACAGGAGCGGGTCCTACGTGGGCGATCGATTCCTCTTGTGCGCATCAGATGGCAGCACGGGAATCTCCAGGAGAGCACTTGGGAGCGGGAGGCTCAGATGCGTGCTCAGTACCCCCATTTGTTTCCCTAGTTTTTGTTGTATCTTTACGGGGACGTAAAGCCCTGAGGTGGGAGTAATGTAAAGACCGTAAAATTCAAGGGAAATTTTTTTAATTTTCTTTGGATTTTTACAAGAGCGCGATTTCAGACGGCACCTGATTCCGAGGCCCGGAGTGCCCGGAATTAATTTCCGAAGTTTGGCTCGGGTACGTTCAGTGAACGGACGAGCGGGAATTCCTAACTTTTGATCCGGTGCTCGGAATTAAAATCCGAGGGCACCGATGAACTCGCAACGCCGATATTCGCTTAATGAGACCTTTTCGGGAGTTGCGTTTGTTGCGGGTTGAAAGTTACGTTTTGGGGTTTTTCAGTTAAGTTGAATAAAATTTGTGTAAAACAATTTTTATTTTAACTTATTCTTTTAAAACCTATCGGAGGAGGTTGAAAGTGGGACCCACACCCACTTAACCTCCCTTGGGAGGATTAAGTGTGGTGGGGCCCACACGAACCCCTTTTCTTTTCTTTTTCTCTCAACGTTCTTAACCCCCCTTTTAATGGCTTAAGTTACCCTTGTTTAATTATGGGAGTTATGCCTTTTTGAATTTCAAAGCTTTGAAATTCCCTTGTGTTGTGTTAATAAAATAAGAGGTAATCTTATTTTATTGAGGGTTCTTAGTTTGTCTTTGGGAGCTTTCTCATCTTCAAGCTCTGACGAAGAACGAAGAACGTCTTCATCCTCAACGAAGAACGATAACACTTCGTCAAGGATCATCGACTCGGAGACCCGGTATCTTCGGACCTCTACTTCCTCTTCGGACCTTCTTCGTCGACAAACGAAGATCCGCCAACAACGTATCGCATCGGACGTAACTCTTCGTCAACGGATTTGACGAACGACGACCGCGACGCCCGACTTCCGCGACGCCGTCTTCCGCGGAACGTAGAGGATTTTCTTGAATCTCAAACCCGAGGTAGGGGATGTTTTTATTAATTATTTTATTCCATTCCTGAATCGTGGATTTTAGCATGACTAAACGTGAGACTTTTTAGTTATGTTATTTGTTAACGCGAGGGGAGTCGGACCGCACGAACACGGCCGAAACCCCCTCCTTCGTTCATATTGATTCATGCGGGTGGAAGCAAAAGGCGTGGTGCCGTCGCACCACGCGGATGAACATGCTTATGATTTCCGCTATACCGTCGCGCTTCGCCGAGGAGAGATTTCAAGACCGCGACGCCGACACGCCGCGTTGGGAGGATTCTTGGCACGGCGAAAGGGGCGCGGTGCCGTCGCACCGCGCCGGACGACGAACACCGCGGCCGGTTCCGGGCCGCGGTGAGACGAGGAGACCGCGGCCGGTTCCGGGCCGCGGCGGAAGGAAAGACCGGCGGCCGGGCCGCCGGCGTCGGAAGTCAAGGGCGGGACCGGAAATTCCGGTCCCGTTGGTAAAAACCGGCCGGCCAGCAGGCCGGCCGGATATCATAAAAACCGGGGGTTTAAACCCCCGGCCGGCTCTTCAAAACCCCCCTCTTAAAGAGGGGGGGGCGGTTCAATTAAGGAGGGGGGCAAAGCCCCCCGGTTTTTGTCCAGCCGGCCCCCACCTGCGGGGGCCGTTTATATTTCAAGGCACGGCTTTAAGCCGTGCCGTTTTGTTAGAAACGCGGGGCTTAGCCCCGCGTGCCTCCCGCATGCGCCGCGGCACCCCGCCGCCAGCGCGGTCCGCCAGCCGCCGCCGCCACGCGGTCCGCCAGCCGCCGCCGCCACGCGGTCCGCCAGCCGCCGCCGCCACGCGGTCCGCCAGCCGCCGCCGCCACGCGGTCCGCCAGCCGCCGCCGCCACGCGGTCCGCCAGCCGCCGCCGCCGCGCCACGCGGCCGCCGCCGCCACGCGGCCCGCCGCCGCCACGCGGCCCGCCGCCGCCACGCGGCCCGCCGCCGCCACGCGGCCCGCCGCCGCCACGCGGCCCGCCGCCGCCACGCGGCCCGCCGCCGCCACGTGGCCCGCCGCCGCCGTCCGCCGCCGCCGGCCGCCGCCGCCGGCCGCCGCGCCACCCAAGGGGGGGGGGGTCGGGCCGGGTCGTACCGGACCCGGACCCCCCCGTTTCGGACCAGATTCGGTTTTTGGCTCATAACTTGAGCCTCGGACCTCCGAATGACGAACCGTCTGCGGCAACGCGATCCTTGGATCGAGACGGTCGTTTCGGTATATCGCACTCAAGGTTTCGGTTTACTTTGAGTTCGGCCGGGTTGGTTCGTTCACGAAACCAACCGGGCCTTCGGAGCGGAAACGCTCATATCTTGAGCTACGGACGTCTGATTGACGCGCCGTCAGTCGCGTAGTGTTCCTCTTAGTGAGACGGATCTTTTGGCATACTCCGCCCGAGGTTTGGACGCAGGTGGAGTACGGTCGGGTTGGTTTTGCCTTAAAAACCAACCGGGCCCCGGAGACAAAAATGCCAATAACTCTCGGACCAGGCGTCCGATCGACGCGCCGTCTGTTGCGTTGAGTTCCTGTTGACGATACGGAACTTTTGGATACATCAACTTCGGTCTTCGTGACAGTTGATGTATCAGCCTCTCGGCTCGTAGAGCGGACCCTCCGTACGAGCTTGCTGTGTGCGGGAACCCTAGTGCTGGCTGCGACTGTTCTACTGCTACGACTGCTACTGTGACTGCGACGACGACAGTACAGAGATCCTGTGTGGATTCAACGACGACAGTACAGAGATCCTGTGTGGATTCGACGACGACGACTACAGCACTCAGCGATCCTACGTGGATCAGTGCTACAGGTTCTGTGTGAGCCCGATCCTGTGTGGGTCCTTGCGCTCAGCGGTTCTGTGTGAGCCAGCGCCTACAGGTTCTGTGTGAGCCCGATCCTGTGTGGGTCTTGCGGGGGTTAGTTACCTATCGATCCTTCGTGGGTCCGACGACTTAGATGGATCAGTGATCATCTTTATCGTCCCTGAAGAAGTATACCTGTGTGAGCTGAATCCTGTTACTTTCCTTTGTGGAATACGTATACTTTCCTGCGTGGACTGAGTTATACTTGGACTCGGAGGTTGGAGCGTTTTTTGAAATGATGACTTAGGTATATGTATGGGCATATACCTAAGCAGTGTCGGTTGTTACTTCGTGATTGTACTTTTCTTCGTGGTTTATCCTTTGTGGATTTTAGAGATCTTCAGGGGTCTCGGGGTCCCTACTGAGTAGCTTATACTCACCCCTGCACGGGCTTCGCCCGCACTACGTTGTGTTGGTTGCAGACGACGGACAGCGTTGACCATAGCTGAGGCTTGTAGAGCGGGACGGTATCCGGAGGTGGACCACTAGGCGGGACGTGCACGGAGCGGACGGCGGGACCCGTGGAGCAGAGGAGCTATCTGTACCCACCCTTCAGGTGGGATTTCCGGTGGACAGTTCGGAGTAGCGGCTTTACTTTACAGTTGCTGTTTTTTTCCTTTTCGAGTTGTACTTTACTTGCAGTTTGGGTTTGTATTCTGGCCCATTTACTTTTCCGCACTTTCAGTTGTACTCTGCTTGTTTAGTGTTTACTTTCCGCTTGCTTACTCTGTGGAGTTGGTTACTTTTCAAAGGCAATGCCTTCCCTTTTTACTGGGATTTACGCCTTGGTGCTAGTCGCCAGCCCCTGGCCTATGGAAGGCGGGCTTGGGGTAGTCACGGCACGGACCCCGAGGGCGGGTCGTGACACAGAACCTACAGAATTTTTCTAGGGAAGTGAATAAGATAAATGGGAAGGGTTTGGGCGAGCTTTAAGGCTCAATGTGGTGTGAGGAGAAGAGGGAGGAGGTTTCCTTTAATAAGGGAGGAGAGGGGCACCTTTGAAAAAACATAAAATATTATTTTATAATAAAGACATATTCGGTTTTTAATAGCTCCAAATTAAATTATTTAGAAGCTAAGGTGAGTATGGGTCGAAATAATCTCAACCAGTAGATTTTAGAAAATTTTATGTTACTATTTTATCCTTATCATTCAGATTTAACTCTATGTTAAATAATTTAACTTTTACCGTGTATTTTTGTTTTCTTACACTATATGGTTAATAAACTTACTATAACAAGCCAAAATAACCCCAAGTGGTTAATTATTAATATATATATATTTATCTAACTCATTTGGAAGAACCTTATATTTTTAAGAATAAAATAACAATTAATAATATAATATTTATTTTAAAAACTATTTTATGTCAATATTGACACTATTTGGTATTTGATTTTTATGAAAATCATAAAAACATGTTTAGTTCAAAAAAAGTTAATTAAATCAATAATAACATGTCATATTAACCTATAAAATTTGTTTAATTATATTAAAAGTCTCAAATTTCATTTATTTGGGTATTTATATTATCAATCATTTTAATATTTCATTATTTAGGTAATTAATACATCACCATTATGTTATATATAAATTAACTTATTTAATGTCAAAAATTATAAATAAAATACCATTATATAGGAAATCGTTTTATCTTCCTAATGAATATTTATAGTTGAATTTATTTTTTGTATAACCCTATATTGAAAATGATTTAATTATTAAACATTGATTTTAACTATTTTAAACCTTATTTCAAATAAATTAATAATAAATGTCCTAATCTAATACAAGTGTACCTAAATGGTCATATTTTATTCCTAAGGTTGTTTTTAGTCGAATTATAGTTATCCAATAGAATTAGGACATGTGTTAGGGTAATAATAATATCATTTTTACCCTTAATTACCCCTTTTACTTTTAACCGTGGTAAATAAAAGTAAAAAGTTACTTTTGACCAAAAATTATTTTCATCTCATCGAACCTCATTTTAGTCCTTGATATTAACCGTGTCTCTCGGATTTTCGAAACTCCACTCACAGAAGCTGTAAAATTAAGTTTTATGTAAGTTTGCAAAATGCTCCGAGGAGGTAGGTAAAAGACGGTGAAAAGTTCAATAAATTTTTTATATGATGAAAATTATTATAAAATGACTCCAATTAATTACATTAAACTTATATAGATATTATGTATAAATTTTGACCAAAACTAAATTTAACTAAAATAAATAATTATTTATATAAAAAGCATGTTTTTAAATAGTAACCCAGTGTTTTCACTATTCATCAAAAATTGAATGTTTTCAGAAAAATTAAAAAAATTCACCCTAGGATAATTTCGATATTCCGAATCCAAAAATGAAGTCCATTTTAAAGAATAAAATTTATAAAATTTCAAAAATTGTGTATTACTATTCATAAGGCACCTTCATAATAATATTATAATAATATCTCGTTTAGTGAAACTCGGTATTGCGTACTACACACACTATCGAAGAAGGTCGTGATTTCGTGTAACGAAATCCAAGTCAGGGATGCATGTTGTGAAAGCACCCTTTGGTGTTTCAAATAACATAATAAAAACTTATTTCATTTATACATTAAAAAAAATCTATACTTAATGTTGCGTAAAATAATTTCCACAAAATGAACTTGAAATTGTGTGTAACACGAGCCAAGAAAAGTGTTGCCTCTACTGCAAGCTAATACAGTGTTGCATATAGTAAAAGATAAAATTTTTGTAGTGTATAATATAAGACATCAAAGAAATTAAAAATAATATATTTCATAAAATTTCGGGGGGTTACATTTTACACCCCTTAAAATTTTTTTCGCCCTCAAAATTCGTCGGGGTTATAAATGGTTAACTACTTGAAGGTTTCGTTAATAAAAACCCACATCATAAAAAAGACTTTCCAAAAAATAACTTAAAAAACTTATGTATGAAACATAACGGTTACCCAAATTAACTAATCATTGGGTTCCCACATAGGAGAACATAGGTGAAAATATTGATATGGAATAGAAATCTACCACTCAAGTTCTGATGGAGAGTGGTAAAGAACATGGATATGTAAAATCCAACAATCACAAAGCCATAAATTTGTGATGATTTAAGGTACCATCTGATTCATCGGATATAAGGACAGTAGGACAATATTTTTTGTTTTCAAGATCATATCCTTAAAGTGAAAAAATTTGAATTAGAAGAAATACTTACTTTATTTCGGTATAATCTCACCATTGTTCATGCCTTGAACAATTTACACTTCATCTCTTATTGAAATGAAGTTGAATTTGTCATTCGTGATGTTTTAGCAGATCATGTGATATAATGATGGGTCATTACATCTGTCCCAAACAAAAGGTTAGCAAAAGTTATCAAAAATACATAAGTCCATCAATAGGGAGATTAATCATATATGGTGTAACACCCCGAGATTTTATGAAAAATATTTTTTTAATTTCATTAATGTCTTGTGTTATACACTACACCAAAAGGAGCTTGCACAAAACGCATCCATGACTTGGTTTTCATTAAACGCAATAAAGACCTTCCTCGATAGCGTGTGTAGTACACAATACCGAGTTTCACTAAACGTGATATTATTATAATATTATTATGAACTAGCCGTTAGGAATAGTAATACCAACTTTTTGAAATTTTATAATTTTTTTCATTCAAAATGGACTTCATTTTTGGATTCGGAATATCTAAATTAGCTTAGGGTGAAATTTTCGTACTTTTCAGATAACTTTCATATTCTGATGATTAGGGAAAATTACTAAATTTTATTTAAAAACAACTTTTTTCATAGAAATAATTAATAGTGATAAATTATTAATTTGAGTAGTTTTAATGTATATTTAGAATATATTTTTACAGTTTAATGCAATATTGGTCATTATATGTAATATCACATTTAAACCAGACATAAACAAGTGTCAATCTTTTGATAGTTAGTATCTCTTAAAAACACGCTATTTGTTTTGACTACGAGAATTAATTTTTTAAATTAATAAATGAAACTGATATGTTTTTAATTTGGTAAAATAGAAATCATTTTTGAATTCATAATATCAAATATAGCTTAGGCCTAATTTTTGGTATTTTTCTGGAAACATTCATTTTTGGATGAATAGTGAAACCACTAAGTGGTAGTTAAAAAACAGAATTTTTCATAAAACATAATTTTACCGCTTCTGTGAGTGAAATTTCAAAAATCAGAGAGACACGGTTAATATCAAGGACTAAAATGTGGTTCATTGAGATGAAAATACTTTTTTGGTGAATAGTAACTTTTTACTTTTATTTACCACGGTTAAAAGTAAATAGGATAATTAAGGATAAAAATGATATTATTATTACCCTAACACATGTCCTAATTCTATTGGATAAGTTTAATTCGACCCAAAACAACTTTAGGAATAAAATATCACCATTTAGGCCCACATGGAATAGATTAGAACATTTAATATTAATTTATTTAAATAAGGATTAAAATAGTTAAAATCAATGTTTAATAAGTAATGAATTTTTAATATAGGGTTATACATAAAATAAATTCGACTATAAATATTCAATAGAAAGCTAAAACTATTTCCTACATAATGGTATTTTATTTATAATTTTTAGACATTATATAATTTAATTTATTTATGACACAAAGATGATGCAGTAATTATCTTATTAATGAAATATTGACATAATTGATGTTATAAATACCCAAATAAATGTAATTTGAGACTTTTCATGAATTCCACTAATTTTTTAGGTTAATATGACATGTTAGTATTTATTTAATTAACTTTTTTTGAACTAATCATTCTGTTATGATTTTCACAAAAATCAATTACCAAATAGTGTCAAAATTGATATAAAATAGTTTTTAAAACAAATATTATATTATTAATTTCTATTTTATTCCTAAAAATATAAGTATTGTAAATATGAATTAGATAAGGTTATATATATTAATAATAAACAACTTGGGGTTCTTTTGTCTTGTTATAGTATGTTTATTAACCTTATAGTGTAATAAAACTAGAAGACATGGTAAAAAAAAATTATTTAACTTAAGGTTAAATCTAAATGATAAGGTTAAAATAGAAACCTAAACTTGTATAAATTATATTGGACGAGATAACTTCGATCCATCCCCACACTAGCTTCGAAATAAATCAGTTTGGAGCTATTAATAACCGAATATGACTTTATAATAAATTAATATTTTTAGTTTTTCCAAAGGTGCCCCTCTCTTCCTTACACCACATTGAGCCTTCAAGGTCGGCCAATGCCTGCCAAATTCTCTTATCCACTTCCATAGAAACATCCTAGAGGTTCTGGTCTTCTTCAATGCCCAATTTTAGTGCCCTAATAGGAGGTCTCAAAAAGGAACTTCAAAGAAGAGGTAATGTTCGTTACCGATTCTTTCAAATTTATTTCTTCTTCCACTTATTCATCTTTATTTGTTTCATTATTAAGTAATAACATCAGTATAACTCATATACTGATATGTTATTATAAGTATGAAACAAACCTATTTCACCATCTATCCATCCTACAGAAAACGAAATCACCACCCGTCCGTACGTACGGAATACCGTCTCCATGCCGTGGTGAAATCTGTTTTTCCACCAACACCTTACATGGATGGGTATAATGGTGTATAGAATAACTATATATGGTTATTATAAAATCATACAGATTCTGATATATTATACCATCCACTCCAATTCTATTCAATAATTATGGGAATGATATCATCGCTCATGCGTACGTACGGACTACCGTCTCCACGACGCGATGAGATTCATTCTCCATGTTAACCATTAATTAATGATTATAAAGTATATATAATAAATAATGATGAAATATATGAAATAATAATGATAGTAGATTTATGTATATATATATATTTATGTCATCTACTTAATTCCAGTTAATACAATAAGGAAATGAAAACAATCTTATATGTACGTACGACCTACCATCTCCATGAACAATGTATTTCATTCCTTTAATCGATCTATAATATATATGTATATGATGAATATATATTATATATAAATCATGTTGTACATTCTGGAATTATGTAAATCAGGATATAAGTAATAATATCAAGAACGAAAAGTCGAAACACATACGATAAATGAAATGATTTTACCCAAAATGCTGCTTTAACATGGAATTTACAAAGGAACAGGTGATATAGTGTCATAAGTGAAACATATATGATATCATAACAATTAATATGATTATAATTCAATGACATTATTTAAATCATTATACAGGAGGTTCGGATCCATATGAAGAATATCAGACCTAAGGTTAGAGAAAATCTCACAATATCATTTTTATCTGAGATTGTTTATACTTCATAATTTAATGGGGAATTTTTATCATCCACATCCATGTTTCCTCAATATGTAATACTTATATCCTTCTACAATAGTTTATGTCCAATTTTACCCTTCGGTGAGCTTTTAGTAAAATATATGAAAGGAATCTTTTGTCGTTTTTCGTACGAGGTACTTTTTGACTTTTCCGACAAAAGTATGAGGAAAATATTTTTTTACCTTATACGGAATTAAAGGATTTTTACGGTTTTATAAAGCCTTATTTTCATGAAGCTTCCTCCAAAATATTTCATGACTATTTTCAACAAAATCCTTTTCTTCTAAAAATTCATGCCATTTTGTGAAAAGAAAATGATTTTAAAGAAGAAATGATATTTTACTCAAGAATTCATTTGAAATGTTTTATCAAAACCATTTTCCATATAAAATTACATTATTTCATATGTGTATGCTTCAAGTATAATGTCAATATGATTTACATGGTTTCACTTTTCTTATTATGAAATCATATCCATTTATTTTATATGGATTATGTGATGATGTGATGATGTTTATGACACCCATTTTATTCGTTGGTTTATTATGAAATATGAATGTTTATTTTGTGGCACAAGTAAGAATGATTTCATTATGAGATGGGTGGGACCTTCATATCCCTCCAATGAATTGGGTAAAGATTTATATCTCATGAGATACACATTTCTGGAACGGAAAGTTAAACCGATTCAGTAATACAAGACTAAATTGAGGAGTGAACTCGATTTAGAAAGGGAATTTCTCCACTAAGATGGTCTTGGAAGAAATGCCTTGGCTACTATGGAAATCATATCATGTGCATAATGGTTTACACAATTACATGTTTTATTCCAATTATATTTTATCATGATTGATGTTCCCTTATGATATATTCCTTACGTACTTCCAAAATTCATGTCTTTGCACAAGATTTTGATGATTAGATTTTATTCGTATGTTTATGGATTGTTTTATGATCTCTATGATTACCCTTACTGGGCATTTGAGGGCACCCCTTATATATTTTCTTTTCCCCTGGATATAAAAAATGGTTTTAGGTAAAAAAAAGGGGAAGATCTTTATTGGGAGATGTTGAAGATCTTTCACCACGATTAGAAGATTTTATTTCGAGTTTCCAAAGACACTAAACTATTACAAAACTTGTGTGTCTGTTTTTGTTATGTATTAAGTATTCCGCAAAAGTAATGTATTGTCTATGTACGTCAAGATTTGGGTCTCTACAGTTGGTATCAGAGGAAAGGTTTACTCAACCTTTGGAAACTAGGATGCGAGAACTTTAGTGAGATCCCTATAGATATTTATAAGGTATGTCTACGGATGTCCCTATGGTTAAGTATAAGTATAGGTTATTGACCTAGAATTATGGTAACGATATTAGATTAAACCTAAGATGTTAGATATTGATGTTACTCCCCCTTTATTATGATTTTTGTCTCTCACACTATTCTTTTTGGGTTTCAGAAAATGGCTGGAAACAAGATGATTCACGATAATGGAGGATATGATGGACAATGAAATGATATTTTTCATGAGAAACCAAATGAAATGGGATTTGGAAGTCCGAACATCATTATTATGCCGAATCAACAATCTCATAATATGATCAATAAACTCAAATTTGGTATGTTTCATGACTCGGATAATAAGAGAAAGATAGAGTTTCATGATGATCATAGAGGAAAGAAAGTTCAATTTCCCCTATGTAAATCATGTGGGAAGAGGCATCAAGGAGAATGTTTCAATGGAACTGGAAGATGTTTTGGGTGTGGAAAAGAAAGACATAAATCCAGTAAGTACAAAGAAAAAGGTTCTGTTAACACCATGGATGAGGATAATGGTATTGCTACGACATCAACAATGGTTAAATGTTTTAAATGTGGATTGTACATGGATTATGCAAACCAATGCCCTAATGGAAAGTCGCATGAAGTGAACCAGTATGGTCTTATGGGTAATATTTATGTTGATGATGATGAAGAGACTACAAATGATATGTGAGATGAAATAATTGTTGAATCTCAGTAAATGGTTTAAGAAGGTAGTGTAATGATTACATGTTTATCAAGTGTAATGTTGTATTAGTAATCTCATGGTACTATAGAATAAAGAGACATCTAAGAATTGTTACACGGTTTTCTTTCCATGAGTTTTGAAAGTGTGTGATGAATGGTACCAGTATTTTTGGAAAGTAGATGATATGCGCATAATGAAGGGATAAGGAAAAATTAAATGTTTGATAGTATTCATGAGCTCATGACTGATATAGGGAGAAGGTTATATCATGGTTTGAGTGTATAGAATTTTTGGATTTTGGTTTGTGGAAAGAGTTAACTTTTGACAGCGTTCATGTTTTTACTAAGGTTTAATGGGTATTCATTTTTCAAGAGAATACCTGATTAAGTTATTCACATGATTGGAATGTCACAAACAAGATAATGGGGGATAAATGATGGTTGGTTGATGACATTTCAAGTAATCATTTTCTTTATACTCTGAGTTTGGACCGAAGTATTTTAGATAAAGATTGGAATAGATTATGTTGGACATAAGATAATATTGTTTAAGGATATAACTTTTTTCAATATTATTGATGGGATGTTATTGTAATGTAGTTTTAGAAAAAGGACAACCTGCAGGACGGGCGACAACCCATTGTGTCGGACAAGGCTGTGGGAATCGAACCCACAACCGAAGTGCGACTGGACTTTATCTCCTACCACTAGCCTACAGGAAGTACCAGTTTAGTATAAACTAGTTTTATTTTATTAAGCAGTATGATATATGAAGTATAAATCCATTTTAGGATCAATATATGATTAATCTCACTATAGATTGACTTATGTATATTTAATTACTTTTCCTAACCTTTTTTTGAGACAGATGGAATGACCTGTCATTCTATCACATGATCTGTTAACACTTCACAAATAACAAATTCAACTTCATTTCTTTTAGAGACAAAGTGGAAATTGTTCAAGGCAGGAAAAATAGTGATATTGTACCAAATAATGTAAGTATTTATTCTAATTCAAATTCTTCAACTTTAGGGAAATGATCTTGACAACCAAAAATTTTGTCCTAGTGACCTTATATCCGATGAATCATATGGTACCTTAGATCATCACAAATTTATGGCTTTGTGATTGTTGGATTTTTCATAGCCATGTTCTCTTCCACTCACCATCAGAACTTTATGGTTAGATTTTTCTTCCATATTCATATTTTCACCTATGTTCTCCTACGTGAAAACCCAATGATGAGTTAATTTGGGAAACCATTACATTTCATACATTAATTTTTAAAGCCATGTTTTGGTATTTCTTTTTACGATGTGGGTTTCTATAAAAGAAACTTTTGGGTAGTAAACAGTTTATAACCCCGACAAATTTTGAGGGAGAAATTCATTTTAGTGGGGGTAGAATGTAACAGCCTGAGATTTTATGAAAAATATTCTTTTTAATTTCATTAATGTCTTGTGTTGTATGAAACACCAAAAGGAGCTTGCACAACACGCATCCATGACTTGTCTTGCATTACACGCAATAAAGACCTTCCTCGATAGAGTATGTAGTATGCAATACCGAGTTTCACTAAACGATATATTATTATAATATTATTATGAACTCGCCGTTATGAATAGTAATACCCACTTTTTGAAATTTTATAAATTTTATCTTTCAAAATGGACTTCATTTTATGAATCGGAATATCGAAATTAGCTTAGAGTGAAATTTTGGTACTTTTCGGATAACTTTCATATTCTGATGAATAGTTAAACTTACTAAATTTTAATTAAAACCAACTTTTTTAATCGAAATAATTAATACTGATAAATTATTAATTTTAGTTGTTTTAAAGTATATTTTGAATATATCTGTACCATTTAATACAATGTCTGGTCATTGGATGTAATATCACATTTAAACCAGATATAAACAACTGTCAATCTTTTGATAGTTATTATCTCTTAAAAACACGGTATGTGTTTTCACGATGAGAATTAATTTTTTAAATTAATTACTACAACTGATATGTTTTGAATTTGGTAAAATAGAAATCATTTTTTAATTCATAATATCAAATATAGCTTAGGACTAATTTTTGGTATTTTTCAGAAACTTTCATTTTTCGATGAATAGTGAAACCACTAAGTGTTAGTTAAAAAACTAAATTTTTCATAAAACATAATTTTACCGCTTCTGTGAGTGAAATTTCGAAAATCCGAGAGACACGGTTAATATCAAGGACTAAAATATGGTTAAATGAGATGAAAATAATTTTTGGTGAATAGTAACTTTTTAATTTTATTTACCACGGTTAAAACTAAATAGGATAATTAAGGGTAAAAATGAGATTATTATTACCCTAACACATGTCCTAATTATATTGGATAAGTTTAATTCGACCAAAAACAACCTTAGTAATAAAATATGACCATTTTGGCTCACTTAGATTAGATTAGGACATTTAATATTAATTTATTTAATGAAGGATTAAAATAGTTAAAATCAAAGTTTAATAAGTAGTGAATTTTTAATATAGAGTTATACATTAGATAAATTCTACTATAAATATTCATTAGAAAGCTACAACTATTTCCTACATAATGGTATTTTATTTATAATTTTTAGACATTAGATAATTTAATTTATTTATGACACAAAGATGATGCAGTAACTATGTTATTAATGAAATATTGACATAATTGATGTTATAAATACCCAAATAAATGTAATTTGAGACTTTTTATGAATTACACTAATTTTATAGGTTAATATGACATGTTATTATTTATTTAATTAACTTATTTCGAACTAATAATTCTGTTATGGTTTTCAAAAAAATCAATTACCAAATAGTGTCAAAATTGACATAAAATAGTTTTTAAAACAATTATTATATTATTAATTGTTATTTTATTCCTAAAAATATTAGGTTCATCAAAATTACTTATATAAGGTTATATATATTAATAATAAAAAACATGCGGTTCTTTTGGCTTGTTATAGTAAGTTTATTAACTTTGTAGTTTAAGAAAACAAGAAGACACGGTAAAAATAAATTATTTAACTTAAGGATAAATCTAAATTATAAGATTAAAATAGAAACCTAAACGTGCCTAAATTATATTGGATGAGAGAATTTAGACCCTTACCCACATTATCTTCGAAACAAATAAATTTGGAGCTATTAAAAACCGAATATGACTTTATAATAAAATAATATGTTTTGATTTTCCAAAGGTGCCCCTCTCCTCCCTTATAAAAGGCCACCTATTCCCTCCCTTCCTCACACCACTTTGAGCCTTCGAGCTCGGCCAAACCCTGCCAAATTCACTTCTCCACTTCCATAGAAACATCCTAGAGGTTATTTTCTTATTCAAAGACCAATTTTAGTGCCCTAAGAGGAGGTCTCAAAGTGGTGCTTCAAAGAAGAGGTAATGTCCGTTACCGATTCTTTCAACTTTATTTTCTCTTCCACTTATTCTTCTTTAGTTGTTTCATTATGAAGGGATAACATAAGTATAACTAATATACTGATATGTAATTATATGTATGAAACAACCCTATTTCACTATCTATCCATCCTACAGAAAATGAAATCACCACGCGTGTGTACGTACGGAATACCGTCTCCACGCCGTGGTGAAATCAATTTTTCCACCAACACCTTACATGGATGGGTATAATTGTGTAAAGAATAACTATATATGGTTATTATAACATTATAAGGATTCTTATATATTATACCATCCACTACAATTCTATTTAATAATTATGGGAACGATATCATCTCTCGTGCGTACGTACAGAATACCGTCTCCACGACGTGATGAGATTCATTCTCCATGTTAACCATTCATTAATGATTATAAAGTATATATAATAAGTAATCATGAAATATATTACATAATAATTATACTGGATTTATTTATATATATATATGTATGTCATCTACTTAATTCCATTCAATTCAATAAGGAAATGAAAACAATGTTCATGCGTACGTACGGCCTACCGTCTCCATGGACGGTGTATTTCATTCCTTTTATCGATCTATAATATATATGTATATGATGAATATATATTATATATAAATCATGTTTTAAATTCTAGAATTATGTAAATCATTATATAAGTAATAATATCATGAATGACAAGTCGAAACACATACGATAAATGAAATGATTTTACCCAAAATGCTGCTTTAACATAGAATTTACAAAAGAACGGGTGATATAAAGTCTTAAGTGAAACATATATGATATCATAACAATTAATATGATTATAATTCAATAAAATTATTTAAATAATTATACAGGAGTTTCATATCCATATGATGTATATCGGACCTAAGGTAAGGGAAAATCTCGCAATCTCATTTTTATCCGAGATTGTTTATACATCAGAATTTACTGGGGAATATTTTTCATCCACATCCATGTTTCCTCAATATGTAATATTCATATCCTTCTACAATTTTTTATACCTAATTTTACCCTTCGGTTATATTTTAGTAAATCATATGAAAGGAATCATTTGTTCTTTTTCGTACGAGGTACTTTTTGACTTTTCCGACAAAAGTACGAGGAAAATGTTTTTTTAACTTATACGACATTAAAGGATTTTTACGGTTTTATAAAGCCTTATTTTCATGAAGCTTCCTCCAAAATATTTCATGAATATTTTCAACAAAATCATTTTCTTTTAAAAATTCATGACATTTCTTGAAAAGAAAATGATTTTAAAGAGGAAAGGATATTTTCCTCAAGAATTCACTTGAAGTGTTTTATCAAAATCATTTTCCATCTAAAATGAAATTATTTCATATGTTAATGCTTCAAGTATAATGTCACTATGATTTACATGTTTTCAATTTTATTATTATGAAATGATATCCATTTCTTTTTTATGGATTATGTGATGATGTGATGATGTTTATGACACCCATTTTATTCGTTGGGTTATTATTAAAGATGTATGTTTATTTTGTGGCACATGTAAGAATGATTTCATTATGAGATGGGTGGGACCTATATATCCCACAAATGAATTGGGAAAAAAATATATCTCATGATATAGACATGGCTGGAACGAAAATTTAAACCAGTTCAGTAATACAGGACTGGATCGAGGAGTGAACTCGATTCAGAAAGGGACTTTCTCCACTAAGATGATCTTGGCAGTAATGCCTTGGATACTATGGAAATCATATCATGTGCTTAATGGTTTCCACAATACCATGTGTTATTCCCAAGATATTTTATCATGATTGATGTTCCCTTATGATATATGCCTTATGTACTTCCAAGATTCATGTCTTTGCTCGATATTTTGATGATTAAATTTTATTCAAATGATTATGGATTGTTTTATGTTCTCTATGTTTACCCTTACTGGGCATTTGAGCTCACCCATTTTATGTTTTCTTTTCACCAGGATATAAAGAATGTTTTTAGGTAAGAAAAAAAGGGGGAAGATCTTTATTGGGAGATGTTGATGATCTTTCACCACGATTAGAAGATTTTATTTCGAGTTTCCAAAGACACTAAACTATTAGGATCCGTGTGTGTCTGTTTTTGTTTTGTATTAAGTCTTCCGAAAAAGTAATGTTTTGTCAATGTACGTCAAGATTTGGGTCTCTATAGTTGGTATCAGAAGAAAGGTTTAGTCAACCTTTGGAAACTAGGATGTGATAACCTTAGTGAGATCCCTAGAGATATTTCTAAGGTATGTCTAGGGATGTCCCTAAGGTTAAGTATAAGTTTAAGTTATTGTCCTATAATTATGGTAACAATATTAGATTAAAACTATGATGTTAGATATTGAAGTTACTCCCCCTTTATTATGATTTTTTCCTCTCACACTATTCTTTTTGGGTTTTAAAAAATGGCTGGAAACAAGATAATTCACGATAATGGAGGATATGATGGACAATGGAATGATATTATTCATGAGCAACCAAATGAAATGGGATTTGGATGTCCAAACATCATATTATGCCGAATTAGAAATCTCAAAATATGATCAATAAACTCAAATTTGGTATCTTTCTTGACTCGGCTAATAAGAGAAAGATGGAGTTTCATGATGATTATAGAGGAAATAAAGTTCAATTTCCTTTATGTAAATCATTTTGGAAGAGGCATCAAGGATAATGTTTCAAAGGAACTAGAAGTTTCTTTGGGTGTGGAAAAGAAGGAAATAAAGCCAGTAAGTACAAAGGAAAAGGTTTAGTTAACACCATGGATGAGGATAATGGTATTGCTATGACATCAACAATGGTTAAATGTTTTAAATGTGGATTGTACGTGCATTATGCAAACCAATGCCCTAAGGTAAAGTCTCATGAAGAGAATAAGTATGGTCGTATGGGTAATATTTATGTTGATGATGATGAAGAGACTAAAAATGATATGTGAGATGAAATAATTGTTGAAGCTCAGTCAATGGTTTAAGAAGGTAGTGGAATGATTACATGTTTGTCAAGTGTAATGTTGTATAAGTAATCTCAGGGTAAAATTGAATAAAGAGACATCTAAGGATTGTTACACTATTGTCTTTCCTTATGTTTTGAAAGTGTGTGATGAATTTTACAGGTATTTTTGGAAAGTAGATGATATGCTCCTAATGAAGGGATAAGGAGAAAATTAAATGTTTGATTGTATTCATGATCTCATGACTGATATAAGGAGAAGGTTATATCATGGTTTGAGTATATAGAATTTTTGGATTTTGGTATGTGGAAAGAGTTAACTTTGGCAGTATTCATGTTTTCCCTAAGGTTTAATGGGTATTCATTTTTCAAGAGAATACATGATTAAGGTATTCACATGATTGGAATTTGACCAACAAGATAATGGGGGATAAATGATAGTTAGTTGATGACATTCCAAGAAATCGTTTTCTTTATTCTATGAGCTTGGACCAATGTATTTTAGATAATGATTGGAATGGATTATGTTGGACATAAGATTTTATTGTTCATGGATAGAACATTTTTCAATATTATTGATGGGATGTTATAGTAATGTAGTTTTAGAAAAAGGGAAACTTGCAGGACGGGTGACAGCCCATCGCGTTAGACAAGGCTGTGGGAATCGAACCCCCAACCGAAGTACAACTGGCCTTTATCGCCTACCACTATCCTACAAGAAGTCCTTGTTTAGTAGAAACTAATTTTATTATATTAAGCAGTATGATATATGAAGTATAAGTCAATTTTAGGAACCATATATGATTACTCTAACTATAGATCGACTTATGTATATTTAATAACTTTTGCTAACCTTTTGTTTGAGACAGATGGAATGACCCGTCATTCTATCACATGATTTTCTAACACTTCATGAATAAGAAATTCAACTTCATTTCATTAAGAGATGAAGTGGAAATTGTTCATGGCACGAACAATAGTGATATTGTACCAACATAATGTAAGTATTTATTCTAATTCTAATTCTTCAACTTTAGGGAAATGATCTCGAAAACCAAAAATGTTGTCCTAGTGCCCTTATATCGAATTAATCAGATGGTACCTTAGATCATCAAAAATTTATGGCTTTGTGATTGTTGGATTTTTCATAGCCATGTTCTCTACCACTCTTCATCAGAACGTGATGGTTAGATTTTTCTTCCATATCCATATTTTCACCTAAGTTCTCCTACGTGAAAACCTAGTGATGAATTAATTTGGGGAACCATTACGTTTCACACTTTAGTTTTTAAAGCCATGTTTTGGTATTCCTTTTTACAAAGTGGGTTTCTAATAATGAAATTTTCGAGTAGTAAATCATTTATAACCCCGACGAATTTCATGGGAAAAATTCATTTTAATGGGGGTAGAATGTAACACCACATGATTTTATGAAAAATATTCTTTTTAAATTCATTAACGTCTTGTGTTGTACGCTACACCAAAAGGAGCTTGAATAACACACATCTATGACTTTTCTTGAATTAAATTCAATAAAGACCTTCCTCGATAGCATGTGTAGTACGCAATACCGAGTTTCACTAAACGATATATTATTATAATATTATTATGAACTAGCCATTATGAATTATAATACCCACTTTTTGAAATTTTATAAATTTTACCTTTCAAAATGGACTTCATTTTTGGATTCGGAATATCAAAATTATCTTAGGGTGAAATTTTGGTACTTTTCGGATAACTTTCATATTCTGATGAATAATAAAAATTAGTAAATTATAATTAAAAAAAACTTTTTTAATCGAAATAATTAATACTGATAAATTATTAATTTGAGTGGTTTTAAAGTCTATTTAGGATATATTTTTACCAGTTAATACAATTTTGGTCATTGGATGTAATATCACATTTAAACCAGACATAAACAAGTGTCAATCTTTTGATAGTTATTATCTCTTAAAAACACGCTATTTGTTTTGACGACGAGAATTAATTTTTTAAATTAATTTCTGTAATTAATATGTTTTGAATTTGTTAAAATAGAAATAATTTTTGAATTCATAATATCAAATATATCTTCGGCCTATTTTTTGTATTTTTCTGGAAACATTCATTTTTTGATGAATAGTGAAACCACTAAGTGGTAGTTAAAAAACTGAATTTTTCATAAAACGTAATTTTACCGCTTCTGTGAGTGGATTTTCGAAAATATGAAAGACACGGTTAATATAAAGGACTAAAATGTGGTTCAATGGGATGAAAATATTTTTTGGTGAATAGTACCTTTTTAATTTTATTTACCCCGGTTAAAAGTAAATATGATAATTAAGGGTAAAAATTATATTATTATTACCCAAACACATGTCCTAATTCAGTTGGATAAGTGTAATTAGACCAAAAACAACCTTAGGAATAAAATATGACCATTTAGGCACACTTGGATTAGATTAGGAAATTTAATATTAATTTATTTAAAGAAGGATTAAAATAGATAAAATCAAAGTCTAATAAGTAAATCATTTTTAATATAGGTTTATACATGAGATAAATTCTACTATAAATATTAAATAGAAAGATAAAAGTATTTCCTACATAATTGTATTTTATTTATAATTTTTAGACATTAAATAATTTAATTTATTTATGACACAAAGATGATGCATTAATTATCATATTAATGAAATATTGACATAATTGATGTTATAAATACCCAAATAAATGTAATTTGAGACTTTTTTTGAATTCCAATAATTTTATAGGTTAATATGACATGTTAATATATATTTAAATAAATATGTTTGAACTAATCATTCTGTTAGTATTTTCACAAAAATCATTTACCAAATAGTGTCAAAATTGACATAAAATAGTTTTTAAAACAATTATTATATTATGAATTGGTATTTTATTCGTAAAAATATAAGGTTCTGCCAAATTACTTAGATAAGGTTATATATATTAATAATAAACATCTTGGGGTTATTGTGGCTTTTTATAGTATGTTTATTAACCTTATAGTGTAAGAAAACAAGAAGACACAGTAAAAGTAAAATTATTAATCTTAAGGTTAAATCTAAATGATAAGGTTAAAATAGAAACCTAAAGTTGTCTAAATAATATTGGATGAGATAATTTCGACCCATCCCCACATTAGATTCGAGATAAATAAATTTGGAGCTATTAAAAACCGAAAATGACTTTATAATAAAATAATATTTTTAGTTTTTTCAAAGGTGCCCCTCTCCTCCCTAATAAAAGGGAACCTCCTCCCTCTCTTCCTCACACCACTTTGAGACTTAAAGCTCATAAATCCCCTGCCAAATTATCTTCTCCACTTGCATAGAAACCTACTAGAGGTTCTGGTCTTCTTTAAAGACCAATTATTGTGCCTTAAGAGGAGGTCTCAAAGAGGTGCTTCAAAGAAAAGGTAATGTCCGTTACCGATTCATTCAACTTTATTTCTTCTTCCACATATTCTTCCTTAGTTGTTTCATTATGAAGTAATAACATCAGTATATATCATATAATTATATTTTATTATAATTATGAAACAACCCTATTTCACCATCTATCCATCCTACGGAAAACGAAATCACCAAGCGTGCGTACGTACGGAATACCGTCTCCATACCGTGGTGAAATCTGTTTTTCCACCAACACCTTACATGGATGGGTATAATGGTTTAAAGAATAACTATATATGGATTTTATAACATCATACAGATTCTGATATATTATACCATCCACTCCAATTCTATTGAATAATTATGGGAATGATATCATCGCTCGTGCGTACGTACGGACTAACGTCTCCACGATGCGATGTGAATCATTCGCCATGTTAACCATTCATTAATGATTATAAAGTATATATAATAAGTAATCATGAAATATATGACATAATAATGATACTGGATTTATGTATATATATATGTATGTCATATACTTAATTTCATTCAATTAAATAAGGAAATGAAAACAACGTTCATGCGTACGTACGGCCTACTGTCTCCATGACCGGTGTATTTCATTCCTTTTATCGATTTATAATATATATGTATATGACGAATATATATTATATATAAATCATCTTTTAAATTCTGGAATTATGTAAATCAGTATATAAGTAATAATATCAATAACGACAAGTCGAAACACATACGATAAATGAAATGATTTTACCCAAAATGCTACTTTAACATGGAATTTACAAAATAACGGGTTATATAAAGTCAGATGTGAAACATATATGATATCATAACAATTAATATGAATATAAGTCAAGGACATTATTTAAATCATTATACAGAAGGTTCGGATCCATATGAAGCATATCAGACCTAAGGTAATGGAAAATCTCACAATCGCATTTTTATCCGAGATTGTTTATACTTCAGAATTTACTGGGGAATATTTATCATCCACATCCATTTTTCCTCAATATGTAATATTTATATCCTTCTAAAATATTTTATGTGCAATTTTACCCTTCGGTGAGGTTTTACTAAAAGATATGAAAGGAATCTATTGCCATTTTTCGTACGAGGTACTTTTTGATTTTTCCGAAAAAAGTACGAGGAAAATGTTTTTTTTAACTTATACGACATTAATGGATTTTTACGGTTTTATAAAGCCTTATTTTAAAGAAGCTTCCTCCAAATTACTTCATGACTATTTTCAAAAAAATCTTTTTCTTTTAAAAAATCATGAAATTTTTTGAAAAGAAAATTATTTTAAAGAAGAAAGGATATTTTCCTCAAGAATTCATTTGAAGTGTTTTTTCAAAACCAATTTCCATCTAAAATGACATTATTTCATATGTGTATGCTTAATGTATAATGTCACTATGATTTAAATTGTTTCACTTTTCTTATTATTAAATGATATCCATTTCATTTATATGGATTATGTGATGATGTGATGATGTTTATGACACCCATTTTATTCGTTGGGTTTTTATGAAAGATGTATGTTTATTTTGTGGCACAAGTAAGAATGATTTCATTATGAGATGGGTGGGACCTATATCTCCCTCCAATACATTTGGTAAAGATTTATATCTCATGAGATAGACATGGCTAGAACGGAATGTTAAAACGGTTCAGTAATACAGGACTGGAACGAGGAGTTAACTTGATTCAGAAAGGGACTCTCTCCACTATGATGGTCTTGGCAGCAGTGCCTTGGCTACTATGGAAATCAAATCATGTGATTAATGGTTGCCAAAATTACATGTTTTATTCCCATGCTATTTTATCATGATTGATGTTCCCTTAGGATATATGCCTTACGTACTTCTATGATTCTTGTCTTTGCTCAAGATTTTGATGTTGAGATTTTATTCAAATGTTTATGGATTGTTTTATACTCCCTATGTTTACCATTACTGGGCATTTGACCTCATCCCTTTTATGTTTTCTTTTCCCCAGGATATAAAGAAAGGTTTTAGGTAAGAAAAAAAGGGGAATATCTTTATTGATAGATGTTGAATATCTTTCACCACGATTAGAAGATTTTATTCCGAGTTTCCAAAGACACTAAACTATTACGATCCTTGTGTGTCTGTTTTTGTTATGTATTAAGTATTTCGCAAAAGTAATTTATTGTCCATGTATGTCAAGATTTGGATCTCTACATATGGTTCCTAAAATGGACTTATACTTTATATATCATAATTCATAATATAATAAAACTAGTTTCTTCTAACAAGGGACTTCCTGTAGGCCAGTTGTAGGTGACGACGACCTGTCGCACTTCGGTTGTGGGTTCGATTCCCACATCATTGTCCGCCGCGATGGGTTTTTGCTCATCCTATGGGTTGTCATTTTTGAAAAACCATACTATTATAACATTCCAAAAATAATATCAAAAAACAAGTTTTATCTTTAAATAATACTATCTGATGTCCAACATAATCCATTCCAATCTTTAAGGTTACCCAAAATAAATCTTTCCAATCTCATAGTATAAAGAAAATGATCACATGAGAGGTCATATACCAAGAATGTGAATACCATAATTTACCTCTCATATATCATAAGATATATCTTTTTGGTCCTATTTCTAACATGTGAATACCTTAATCATG
>CAUJRU010003095.1:10000-30000 GCA_963277665.1 Viscum album
GAAAGCCCTTGGAAGACGGAACCGCAATTGTGCGAGAGAATTCAACCCAAGCATATAGACGGGGCCCCTACATCAGCACCAAAAAAATTCCACTACCAACAGGGAGAACTCCAAAGGGACAAGTGAGGGTCTTCTAGGTGGAGCTCACCCACCTGGGGATTCTTCGCTTGAGATATAACCGAGGAGAAAGTCACCCCTGGAACTGATTTAATGAGACCCGTCACAGTATCACCATCTTTCGATTAGTTTGTCCTTTACATGCGGGACCTGATCTTTGAGACAGGCATATGACTAGTGGAAGGATCAGCCATGTAGCATCACCAACAACATCTGCATTGTTTGGGGTATGACTGAGCTGACCACTCAGACCCCAACACAAGCCCAAACCGTCGTCCCGAACATTCAATTCTGTTCGATTAGTTTGTCCTTTGTACATGCACAACCTGATCTTTGAGACAAGCATATGACTAATGGAAGGATCAGCCAGGTAGCATCACCAACCACATCTGCAATGTTTGAGGTATGACTGAGCAGACCACTCAGACCCCAACACAAGCCCCAACCATCTTCCCAAATCGACAGGATTCCCCTTAATGAGTCATCACCTCCGCATGACGCTCGTGTATCTTGCAGAAACAGTAGATACACATTCTCAAGCCACCCTTATGAACATCATCACCCAAGGCATGACTGAGGAGGAAGGCACCCCAACTTGTCCAATAATGAACCATGGAAATCGTCACCCTGTTGGTGTGAGTTTCTTAGGACCCAAATAACTCGCACATGGCCCCGACAATGCGTTGAGCAAAGCACTCCCACCAATCATTGCCCAAGGCAGCTTGCTATGGTTCGCATGAAATATCGCTGAATGAGAAATTTAGGAGCACGCTCTTGCATCCTGGTGATACCGACAGTTTCGCGCTTGAACCACTACCAAAATTCCACAACGCTCCAGAGAAGGTGAGGAAAAGGCGGTACAGCAAGGGACGACAAAGGAACCCAATCCCACCATGCCTCCCACATCCCAACATCTGCAAGAACTCAACCACACTCGGTGGCTTTTAAGCATAGCCCGACCCGCAACGCTCCATGAAAGGTGAGGAAAAAGGTGGGTACGACAGGACGGGGAAACAACCCAATCCCGCCCATACCCCCCACATCCCACCAGTGAGGAAAAAGGTAGGAACGTCAGGGGATGAGGAGGGAAACCCCCATCCCGCCGTGCCTCCCACATCTCACATTCCGTAGGAACTCAACCGCCATGAGGCAGCTTTTAAGCAGACGAACCAGCAACGCTCAAGAGACGTCAAGGAAAAGGAGTCAGGGTAGGTACGGGGGTCCTATGTCCCGCCGCGCCGCCCACATCCCACCATCCACAGGATCCCACAAACCGTGAGGCGGTATTTAAGCACCCAGCCCGCAATGCTCCACAGACGGGGAGGAAAAGGCAGGCACGTCAGGGGACGGGGCAAAAACCCAATCCCGCCGCGCCTCCCACATCCCACCATCCGCAACAACTCAACCACCCTGAGGCGGCTTTTAAGCAAGCCAAGCCGCACTGCTCTAGAGAAGGCGAGGGAAGGGCAGGAGCGTCGAGGGATGACAAAGGAACACCAACCCACCATGCCTCCCACATCCCACCATCCAAGGAACTCCGCCACCGACAGGTGGCCTTTTAAGCAAGCCCGAACCGCAACGCTCCATGAAAGGTGAGGAAAAAGGCGGGCACGGCATGAGACTGGGCAAAAACCCATTCTTTCCAATGCCCCCCACATCCCACCGGTGAGGAAAAGGAATTACAGCGTCCCACCGCCATGCCTCCCACATCCCACCTTCCGAAGGAACTCAACCGCCATGAGGCAGATTTTAAGCAGACGAACCCACAACGCTCCAGGGACGTTGAGGAAAAGGAGTCATGACAGGAACGGAGGCCCTATGTCCCGCCGCACCCCCCACATCCCACCATTCAAAAGAACTCAACCACCGTTGCGAAACTTTTAACCAAGAACCAGGACACCAACCATGCTCATCTATCATCATCCCATCCAAGTTATATCTGTCTAGTATCGCATTGTCTTTTTAGCAAGCCCTTGGAAGACGGAACCGCAATTGTGCGAGAGAATTCAACCCAAGCATATAGACGGGGCCCCTACATCAGCACCAAAAAAATTCCACTACCAACAGGGAGAACTCCAAAGGGACAAGTGAGGGTCTTCTAGGTGGAGCTCACCCACCTGGGGATTCTTCGCTTGAGATATAACCGAGGAGAAAGTCACCCCTGGCACTGATTTAATGAGACCCGTCACAGTATCACCATCTTTCGATTAGTTTGTCCTTTACATGCGGGACCTGATCTTTGAGACAGGCATATGACTAGTGGAAGGATCAGCCATGTAGCATCACCAACAACATCTGCATTGTTTGGGGTATGACTGAGCTGACCACTCAGACCCCAACACAAGCCCAAACCGTCGTCCCGAACATTCAATTCTGTTCGATTAGTTTGTCCTTTGTACATGCACAACCTGATCTTTGAGACAAGCATATGACTAATGGAAGGATCAGCCAGGTAGCATCACCAACCACATCTGCAATGTTTGAGGTATGACTGAGCAGACCACTCAGACCCCAACACAAGCCCCAACCATCTTCCCAAATCGACAGGATTCCCCTTAATGAGTCATCACCTCCGCATGACGCACGTGTATCTTGCAGAAACAGTAGATACACATTCTCAAGCCACCCTTATGAACATCATCACCCAAGGCATGACTGAGGAGGAAGGCACCCCAACTTGTCCAATAATGAACCATGGAAATCGTTACCCTGTTGGTGTGAGTCTCTTAGGACACAAATAACTCGCACGTGGCCCCGACAATGCGTTGAGCAAAGCACTCCCACCAATCATTGCCCAAGGCAGCTTGCTATGGTTCGCATGGAATATCGCTGAATGAGAAATTTAGGAGCACGCTCTCGCATCCTGGTGATACCGACAGTTTCGCGCTTGAACCACTACCAAAATTCCACAACGCTCCAGAGAAGGTGAGGAAAAGGCGGTACAGCAAGGGACGACAAAGGAACCCAATCCCACCATGCCTCCCACATCCCAACATCTGCAAGAACTCAACCACACTCAGTGGATTTTAAGCAAAGCCCGACCCGCAACGCTCCATGAAAGGTGAGGAAAAAGGTGGGTACGACAGGACGGGGAAACAACCCAATCCCGCCCATACCCCCCACATCCCACCAGTGAGGGAAAAGGTAGGAACGTCAGGGGATGAGGAGGGAAACCCCCATCCCGCCGTGCCTCCCACATCTCACATTCCGTAGGAACTCAACCGCCATGAGGCAGCTTTTAAGCAGACGAACCAGCAACGCTCAAGAGACGTCGAGGAAAAGGAGTCATGGTAGGTACGGGGGTCCTATGTCCCGCCGCGCCGCCCACATCCCACCATCCACAGGATCCCACAAACCGTGAGGCGGTATTTAAGCACCCAGCCCGCAATGCTCCACAGACGGGGAGGAAAAGGCAGGCACGTCAGGGGACGGGGCAAAAACCCAATCCCGCCGCGCCCCCCACATCCCACCATCCGCAGCAACTCAACCACCCTGAGGCAGCTTTTAAGCAAGCAAAGCCGCACTGCTCTAGAGAAGGCGAGGGAAGGGCAGGAGCGTCGAGGGACGACAAAGGAACACCAACCCACCATGCCTCCCACATCCCACCATCCAAGGAACTCCGCCACCAACAGGTGGCCTTTTAAGCAAGCCCGAACCGCAACGCTCCATGAAAGGTGAGGAAAAAGGCGGGCACGGCATGAGACTGGGCAAAAACCCATTCTTTCCAATGCCCCCCACATCCCACCGGTGAGGAAAAGGAATTACAGCGTCCCACCGCCATGCTTCCCACATCCCACCTTCCGAAGGAACTCAACCGCCGTGAGGCAGATTTTAAGCAGACGAACCCACAACGCTCCAGGGACGTTGAGGAAAAGGAGTCATGACAGGAACAGAGGCCCTATGTCCCGCCGCACCCCCCACATCCCACCATTCAAAAGAACTCAACCACCGTTGCGAAACTTTTAACCAAGAACCAGGACACCAACCATGCTCATCTATCATCATCCCATCCAAGTTATATCTGTCTAGTATCGCATCGTCTTTTTAGCAAGCCCTTGGAACCCGAAACCAAAATTGTGCGAGAGAATTCAACCCAAGCATATAGACGGGGCCCGTACATCAGCACCAACAAAATTCCACTACCAACAGGGAGAACTCCAAAGGGACAAGTGAGGGTCTTCAAGGTGGAGCTCACCCACCTGGGGATTCTTCGCTTGAGGTATAACCGAGGAGAAAGTCAGCCCTGGCACTGATTTAATGAGACCCGTCACAGTATCACCATCTTTCGATTAGTTTGTCCTTTACATGCGGGACCTGATCTTTGAGACAGGCATATGACTAGTGGAAGGATCAACCATGTAGCATCACCAACCACATCTGCAATGTTTGAGGTATGACTGAGCAGACCACTCAGACCCCAACACAAGCCCAAACCGTCGTCCCGAGCATTCAATTCCATTCGATTAGTTTGTCCTTCGTACATGCACAGCCTGATCTTTGAGACAATAATATGACTAATGGAAAGATCAACCGGGTACCATCACCAACCACATCTGCAATGTTTGAGGTATGACTGAGCAGACCACTCAGACCCCAACACAAGCCCGAACCATCTCTTCCCAAATCGACATGTTTCCCCTTAATTAGTCATCACCTCTGCATGACGCTCGTGTATCTTGCAGAAACAGTAGATACACATTCTCAAGCCACCCTTATGAACATCATCACCCAAGGCATGACTGAGGAGGAAGGCACCCCAACTTGTCCAATAATGAACCATGGAAATCGTTACCCTGTTGGTGTGAGTTTCTTAGGACCCAAATAACTCGCACGTGGCCCCGACAATGCGTTGAGCAAAGCACTCCCACCAATCATTGCCCAAGGCAGCTTGCTATGGTTCGCATGGAATATCACTGAATGAGAAATTTAGGAGCACGCTCTCGCATCCTGGTGATACCGACAGTTTCGCGCTTGAACCACTACCAAAATTCCACAACGCTCCAGAGAAGGTGAGGAAAAGGCGGTACAGCAAGGGACGACAAAGGAACCCAATCCCACCATGCCTCCCACATCCCAACATCTGCAAGAACTCAACCACAATCAGTGGATTTTAAGCAAAGCCCGACCCGCAACGCTCCATGAAAGGTGAGGAAAAAGGTGGGTACGACAGGACGGGGAAACAACCCAATCCCACCCATACCCCCCACATCCCACCAGTGAGGAAAAAGGTAGGAACGTCAGGGGATGAGGAGGGAAACCCCCATCCCGCCGTGCCTCCCACATCTCACATTCCGTAGGAACTCAACCGCCATGAGGCAGCTTTTAAGCAGACGAACCAGCAACGCTCAAGAGACGTCGAGGAAAAGGAGTCATGGTAGGTACGGGGGTCCTATGTCCCGCCGCGCCGCCCACATCCCACCATCCACAGGATCCCACAAACCGTGAGGCGGTATTTAAGCACCCAGCCCGCAATGCTCCACAGACGGGGAGGAAAAGGCAGGCACGTCAGGGGACGGGGCAAAAACCCAATCCCGCCGCGCCCCCCACATCCCACCATCCGCAGCAACTCAACCGCCCTGAGGCAGCTTTTAAGCAAGCAGAGCCGCACTGCTCTAGAGAAGGCGAGGGAAGGGCAGGAGCGTCGAGGGACGACAAAGGAACACCAACCCACCATGCCTCCCACATCCCACCATCCAAGGAACTCCGCCACCAACAGGTGGCCTTTTAAGCAAGCCCGAACCGCAACGCTCCATGAAAGGTGAGGAAAAAGGCGGGCACGGCATGAGACTGGGCAAAAACCCATTCTTTCCAATGCCCCCCACATCCCACCGGTGAGGAAAAGGAATTACAGCGTCCCACCGCCATGCCTCCCACATCCCACCTTCCGAAGGAACTCAACCGCCATGAGGCAGATTTTAAGCAGACGAACCCACAACGCTCCAGGGACGTTGAGGAAAAGGAGTCATGACAGGAACGGAGGCCCTATGTCCCGCCGCACCCCCCACATCCCACCATTCAAAAGAACTCAACCACCGTTGCGAAACTTTTAACCAAGAACCAGGACACCAACCATGCTCATCTATCATCATCCCATCCAAGTTATATCTGTCTAGTATCGCATCGTCTTTTTAGCAAGCCCTTGGAACCCGAAACCAAAATTGTGCGAGAGAATTCAACCCAAGCATATAGACGGGGCCCTTACATCAGCACCAACAAAATTCCACTACCAACAGGGAGAACTCCAAAGGGACAAGTGAGGTTCTTCTAGGTGGAGCTCACCCACCTGGGGATTCTTCGCTTGATGTATAACCGAGGAGAAAGTCAGCCGTGTCACTGATTTAATGAGACCCTTCACAGTATCACCATCTTTCGATTAGTTTGTCCTTGTACATGCAGGACCTGATCTTTGAGACACGCATATGACTAGTGGAAGGATCACCCATGTAGCGTCACTAACCACATCTGCAATGTTTGAGGTATGACTGAGCAGACCACTCAGACCCCAACACAAGCCTAAACCGTCGTCCCGAGCATTCAATTCCATTCGATTAGTTTGTCCTTTGTACATGCACGACCTGATCTTTGATACAAGCATATGACTAATGGAAGGATCAGCCAGGTAGCATCACCAACCACATCTGCAATGTTTGAGGTATGACTGAGCAAACCACTCAGACCCCAACACAAGCCCAAACCATCTTCCCAAATCGACATGTTTCCCCTTAATTAGTCATCACCTCTGTATGACGCTCGTGTATCTTGCAAAAACAATAGATACACATTCTTCGCTTGATGTATAACCGAGGAGAACGTCAAACTTGTCACTGATTTAATGAGACCCTTCACAGTATCACCATCTTTCGGTTAGTTTGTCCCTGTACATGCACAGACTGATCTTTGAGACAAGCATATGACTAGTGTTCTCATCGGATATCCAACCAAGCCAAACCGTGTTCCATCATTCACATGGAAACATGTACAAGGACCAAATGAAAGCGAGGAGAAATTAAACCCCCACTTACGGATGAGGGTGCCAACGAGACCAACGTTCCCTTCCCAAAAAAGGGAGACCGCAGTATCTTGACAACCATCCACCACTCCCACACAATCGCGTAAGCACAACCATCAACCCACACAACTGACCGTCACGCCTCGAGGGAAGCAACCCGAGAGGCATCACAATGCAGCACATGAAGGCAGGGAAAGCCCGCTATGCATGACACAAGGGAAGGATTGATATACCCAACCCCCTAGCGCCAACGAGACCAACGTTCCATTCCCAAAAAAGGGAGACCGCAGTATCTTGACAACCATCCACCACTTCCACACAATCGCATAAGGGCAACCATCAACCCACACAACTGATCATGCACAACCTGATCTTTGAGACAAGCATATGACTAGTAGAAGGATCAGCCATGTAGCATCACCAACAACATCTGCATTGTTTGAGGTATGACTGAGCTCACCACTCAGACCCCAACACAAGCCCAAACCATCATCCCGAACATTCAATTCCGTTCCATTAGTTTGTCCTTTGTACATGCACAACCTGATCTTTGGGACAAGCATATGACTAATGGAAGGATCAGCCAGGTTGCATCACCAACCACATCTGCAATGTTTGAGGTATGACTGAGCAGACCACTCAGACCCCAACACAAGCCCAAACCGTCTTTCCAAATCGACAGGAACCCAATTAATGAGTCATCACCTCTGCATGATGCTCAATACCGCAATTGTGCGAGAGAATTCAACCCAAGCATATAAACAGGGCCCGTATATCATAACTGACAAAATTCCACTACCAACAGGGAGAACTCCGAAGGGACAAGTGAGGGTCTTCTAGGTGGAGCTCACCCACCTGGGGATTCTTCTCTTGATGTATAACTGAGGAGAAAGTCAGCCCTGGCACTAATTTAATGAGACCCATCACAGTATCACCATCTTTCGATTAGTTTGTCTTTGTACATGCGGGACCTGATCTTTGAGTCAAGCATATGACTAGTTGAAGGATCAGCCATGTAGCATCACCAACAACATCTGCATTGTTTGAGGTATGACTGAGCTAACCACTCAGACCCCAACACAAGCCCAAACCGTCGTCCCGAACATTCAATTCCATTCGATTAGTTTTTCCTTTGTACATGCACCACCTGATCTTTGGGACAAGCATATGACTAATGGAAGGATCAGCCAGGTAGCATCACCAACCACATCTGCAATGTTTGAGGTATGACTGAGCAAACCACTCAGACCCCAACACAAGCCCAAACCATCTTCCCAAATCGACAGGATTCCCCTTAATGAGTCATCACCTCTGCGTGACGACGCTCGTGTATCTTGTCGAAACAATAGAAACACATTCTTCGCTTGATGTATAACCGAGGAGAACGTCAAACTTGTCACTGATTTAATGAGACCCTTCACAATATCACCATCTTTCGGTTAGTTTGTCCCTGTACATGCACAGACTGATCTTTGAGACAAGCATTTGACTAGTGTTCTCAACGGATATCCAACCAAGCCAAACCGTGTTCCATCATTCACATGGAAACATGCACAAGGACCAAATGAAAGCGAGGAGAAATTAATCCCCCACTTACGGATGAGGGTGCCAACGAGACCAACGTTCCCTTCCCAAAAAAGGGAGACCGCAGTATCTTGACAACCATCCACCACTCCCACACAATCGCGTAAGCACAACCATCAACCCACACAACTGACCGTGACGCCTCAAGGGAAGCAACCCGAGAGGCATCACAATGCAGCACATGAAGGCAGGGAAAGCCCGCTATGCATGACACAAGGGAAGGATTTATATACCCAACCCCCTAGAGCCAAGGAGACCAACGTTCCCTTCCCAAAAAAGGGAGACCGCAGTATCTTGACAACCATCCACCACTCCCACACAATCGCGTAAGCACAACCATCAACCCACACAACTGACTGTGACACCTCGAGGGAAGCAACCCGAGAGACATCACAATGCAGCACATGAAGGCAGGGAAAGCCCGCTATGCATGACACAAGGGAAGGATTTATATACCCAACCCCCTAGAGCCAAGGAGACCAACGTTCCCTTCCCAAAAAAGGGAGACCGCAGTATCTTGACAACCATCCACCACTCCCACACAATCGCGTAAGCACAACCATCAACCCACACAACTGACCGTGACGCCTCAAGGGAAGCAACCCCAGAGGCATCACAATGCAGCACATGAAGGCAGGGAAAGCCCGCTATGCATGACACAAGGGAAGGATTTATATACCCAACCCCCTAGAGCCAAGGAGACCAACGTTCCCTTCCCAAAAAAGGGAGACCGCAGTATCTTGACAACCATCCACCACTCCCACACAATCGCGTAAGCACAACCATCAACCCACACAACTGACTGTGACGCCTCGAGGGAAGCAACCCGAGAGACATCACAATGCAGCACATGAAGGCAGGGAAAGCCCGCTATGCATGACACAAGGGAAGGATTTATATACCCAACCCCCTAGAGCCAACGAGACCAACGTTCCCTTCCCAAAAAAGGGAGACCGCAGTATCTTGACAGCCATCCACCACTCCCACACAATCGCGTAAGCACAACCATCAACCCACACAACTGACCGTGACGCCTCGAGGGAAGCAACCCGAGAGGCATCACAATGCAGCACATGAAGGCAGGGAAAGCCCGCTATGCATGACACAAGGGAAGGATTGATATACCCAACCCCCTAGAGCCAACGAGACCAACGTTCCCTTCCCAAAAAAGGGAGACCGCAGTATCTTGACAACCATCCACCACTCCCACACAATCGCGTAAGCACAACCATCAACCCACACAACTGACCGTGACGCCTCGAGGGAAGCAACCCGAGAGGCATCACAATGCAGCACATGAAGGCAGGGAAAGCCCGCTATGCATGACACAAGGGAAGGATTGATATACCCAACCCCCTAGAGCCAACGAGACCAACGTTCCCTTCCCAAAAAAGGGAGACCGCGGTATCTTGACAACCATCCACCACTCCCACACAATCGCATAAGCGCAACCATCAACCCACACAACTGATCATGCAGGACCTGATCTTTGAGACAAGCATATGACTAGTGGAAGGATCAGACATGTAGAATCACCAACAACATCTGCATTGTTTGAGGTATGACTGAGCTCACCACTCAGACCCCAACACAAGCCCAAACCGTCGTCCCGAACATTCAATTCCGTTCGATTAGTTTGTCCATTGTACATGCACAACCTGATCTTTGAGACAAGCATATGACTAATGGAAGGATCAACAAGGTTGCATCACCAACCAAATCTGCAATGTTTGAGGTATGACCCCACCTCAACGTCCTTCCCTTCAAGGCACGCCGCATGCACCAAGACGGGCCTCGAGGCCCCTTCAAATCGTCTCACTCGGATGCCATTGTCTGGAAACGACTATCAGCCCGCAAGATCACACATGCGACAAACCCCATCTCGTTGTCATCGTTTTTAGGGCGCACTACCTCGGGAAAGACAAGCCCCAAGCACGGGACGAATCATCGAGAATTCATGGCATTGCGTCCATGCCATTTTCCATGTCACTGGGCATGTCATCGGGTGGCTCTAGGCACGCAGGACAAGACCCACGCCCAGGGGGGGTCGCCGACCACTCCCCCCCCTAAAGAGACATTTATGCATTTCCAGCTATTCCACCAGGAAACATCAACAGTGACGAGGAGACATACTGATGGGTTTAGACCACCCTAAGGGCACCGCAGTGCATGAAAGACAACACGGGTTGCCCTAAAAGAGCTATGAAACCATAGGAAGGGCCACCGACGTGACCCCTTAGGCACATGAAGGCCGCCGACACGTCATGGCATCCGTCCCGCGTCTCGTCCATCACCGCAGAGAAGACACGCCCCATGTCCAGAGCGGGTCCTCACGCATGAAAGGAATTATCTTGAGGCGGTCATTGTCATTACATACCGTACCCAACAACATATGACAAACCCCACCACGTCGTCCTTCCTTGCAAGGCACACCGCATCCTCCAAGGCAAGCCCCGATGCCCCTTCAAATCGTCCCACTCGGGTGGCGTTGTCTCCACGTGATTGTCAGTACGTCGGACCTGACACGCGACGCACCCCGGCTCATTGTCATCACTTTTATGGCGCATTACCTCAGACAAGACAAGCCCCAAGCACCGTATGAATCCTCAAGCTTTCATGGATTTGTCTGGAGGCCATTTTTCCATGTCCGTGGGCATGTCACTAGGTGGCTCTGGGCACGCAGGACAAGACCCACGCCCAGGGGGGGTCGCCGACCACTCCCCCCCTAAAGAGACATTTATGCATTTTCAGCTGTCCCACCAGGAAACATCAGCACTGACGAGGAGACATACTAACGGGTTTAGACAACCCTGTGGGCACCACAGCGCATGAAAGACAACACGTGTTGCCCTAAAAGATATATGAAACCATAGGAACAGCCACCGATGTGACCCCTTAGGCACATGAAGGCCGCCGACACGTAGTAGCATTCATCCCGGGTAGCGTCCAACACCGCCGAGAAGACAGGCCCCATGTCCAGAGAGGGTCCTCACGCATGAAATGAATTCTCTTTAGGTGGTCATTGTCATTACATACGGGACACGACAACAGATGACAAACCCCACCGCAACGTCCTTCCTTTCAAGGCACGCCACACGCACCAAGACGGGCCTCGAGGCCCCTTCAAATCATCTCACTCGGATGCCATTGTCTGGACACGACTGTCAGTCCGCAGGATCACACATGCGACAAACCCCATCTCATTGTCATCGTTTTTAGGGCGCACTACCTCGGGCAAGACAAGCCCCAAGCACGGGACGAATCATCAGAAATTCATGGCACTGCGTCGATGCCATTTTCCATGTCACTCGGCATGTCAGTGGGTGGCTCTAGGCACGCAGGACAAGACCCACGCCCAGGGGGGGTCGCCGACCACTCCCCCCCTAAAGAGACATTTATGCATTTCCAGCTATACCACCAGGAAACATCAACAGTGACGAGGAGACATACTGATGGGTTTAGACCACCCTAAGGGCACCGCAGTGCATGAAAGACAACACGGGTTGCCCTAAAAGAGCTATGAAACCATAGGAAGGGCCACCGACGTGACCCCTTAGGCACATGAAGGCCGCCGACACGTCATGGCATCCGTCCCGCGTCTCGTCCATCACCGCAGAGAAGACGCGCCCCATGTCCAGAGCGAGTCCTCACGCCTCAAAGGAATTATCTTTAGGTGGTCATTGTCAATACATACCGTACCCAACAACATATGACAAACCCCACCACATCGTCCTTCCTTGCAAGGCACACCGCATCCACCAAGGCAAGCCCCGAGGCCCCTTCAAATCGTCTCACTCGGATGCCGTTGTCTCCACGTGATCGTCAGTACGTCGGACCTCACACACGCGACAAACCCCATCTCATTGTCATCGTTTTTATGGCGCACTACCTCGGGCAAGACAAGCCCGAAGCACGGGACAAATCATCAGGAATTCTTGGCATTGCGTCGATGCCATTTTCCACGTCACTCGGCGTGGGTCTGACACGCGACGCACCCCAGCTCATTGTCATCACTTTTATGGCGCATTACCTCAGACAAGACAAGCCCCAAGCACCGTACGAATCATCAGGCTTTCATGGATTCGTCTGGAGGCCGTTTTTCCATGTCCGTGGGCATGTCACTGGGTGGCTCTGGGCACACAGGACAAGACCCACGCCCAGGGGGGGTCGCCGACCACTCCCCCCCTAAAGAGACATTTATGCATTTCCAGCTGTCCCACCAGGAAACATCAGCACTGACGAGGAGACATACTGATGGGTTCAGACAACCCTGTGGGCACCACAGCGCATGAAAGACAACACGTGTTGCCCTAAAAGAGATATGAAACCATAGGAATAGCCACCAATGTGACCCCTTAGGCACATCAAGGCCGCCATCACGTACTAGCATCCATCCCGGGTAGCGTCCAACACCGCCGAGAAGACAGGCCCCATGTCCAGAGAGGGTCCTCACGCATGAAATGAATTCTCTTTAGGTGGTCATTATCATTACATACGGGACACGAAAACACATGAATAACCACACCTCAACGTCCTTCCTTTCAAGGCACACCGCATGCACCAAGACGGGCCTCGAGGCCCCTTCAAATCGTCTCACTCGGATGCCTTTGTCTGGAAACGACTGTCAGCCCGCAAGATCACACATGCGACAAAACCCATCTCATTGTCATCGTTTTTAGGGCGCACTACCTCGGGAAAGACAAGCCCCAAGCACGGGACGAATCATCAAGAATTCATGGCATTGCGTCGATGCCATTTTCCATGTCACTGGGCATGTCATCGGGTGGCTCTAGGCACGCAGGACAAGACCCACGCCCAGGGGGGGTCGCCGACCACTCCCCCCCTAAAGAGACATTTATGCATTTCCAGCTATTCCACCAGGAAACATCAAAAGTGACGAGGAGACATACTGAGGGGTTTAGACCACCCTAAGGGCACCGCAGTGCATGAAAGACAACACGGGTTGCCCTAAAAGAGCTATGAAACCATAGGAAGGGCCACCGACGTGACCCCTTAGGCACATGAAGGCCGCCGACACGTCATGACATCCGTCCCGCGTCTCGTCCATCACCGCAGAGAAGACACGCCCCATGTCCAGAGCGGGTCCTCACGCATGAAATGAATTATCTTTAGGCGGTCATTGTCATTACATACCGTACCCAACAACATATGACAAACCCCACCACGTCGTCCTTCCTTGCAAGGCACACCGCATCCTCCAAGGCAAGCCCCGATGCCCCTTCAAATCGTCCCACTCGGGTGGCGTTGTCTCCACGTGATTGTCAGTACCTCGGACCTGACACGCGACGCACCCCGGCTCATTGTCATCACTTTTATGGCGCATTACCTCAGACAAGACAAGCCCCAAGCACCGTATGAATCCTCAAGCTTTCATGGATTTGTCTGGAGGCCATTTTTCCATGTCCGTGGGCATGTCACTAGGTGGCTCTGGGCACGCAGGACAAGACCCACGCCCAGGGGGGGTCGCCGACCACTCCCCCCCTAAAGAGACATTTATGCCTTTCCAGCTGTCCCACCAGGAAACATCAGCACTGACGAGGAGACATACTGGAGGGTTTAGACAACCCTGTGGGCACCACAGCGCATGAAAGTCAACACGTGTTGCCCTAAAAGATATATGAAACCGTAGGAACAGCCACCGATGTGACCCCTTAGGCACATGAAGGCCGCCGACACGTAGTAGCATTCATCCCGGGTAGCGTCCAACACCGCCGAGAAGACAGGCCCCATGTCCAGAGAGGGTCCTCACGCATGAAATGAATTCTCTTTAGGTGGTCATTGTCATTACATACGGGACACGACAACAGATGACAAACCCCACCGCAACGTCCTTCCTTTCAAGGCACGCCACACGCACCAAGACGGGCCTCGAGGCCCCTTCAAATCGTCTCACTCGGATGCCATTGTCTGGACACGACTGTCAGTCCGCAGGATCACACATGCGACAAACCCCATCTCATTGTCATCGTTTTTAGGGCGCACTACCTCGGGCAAGACAAGCCCCAAGCACGAGACGAATCATCAGGAATTCATGGCACTGCGTCGATGCCATTTTCCATGTCACTCGGCATGTCATTGGGTGGCTCTAGGCACGCAGGACAAGACCCACGCCCAGGGGGGGTCGCCGACCACTCCCCCCCTAAAGAGACATTTATGCATTTCCAGCTATACCACCAGGAAACATCAACAGTGACGAGGAGACATACTGATGGGTTTAGACCACCCTAAGGGCACTGCAGTGCATGAAAGACAACACGGGTTGCCCTAAAAGAGCTATGAAACCATAGGAAGGGCCACCGACGTGACCCCTTAGGCACATGAAGGCCGCCGACACGTCATGGCATCCGCCCCGCGTCTCGTCCATCACCGCAGAGAAGACACGCCCCATGTCCAGAGCTGGTCCTCACGCCTCAAAGGAATTATCTTTAGGCGGTCATTGTCAATACATACCGTACCCAACAACATATGACAAACCCCACCACGTCGTCCTTCCTTGCAAGGCACACCGCATCCACCAAGGCAAGACCCGAGGTCCCTTCAAATCGTCCCACTCGGATGGCGTTGTCTCCACGTGATTGTCAGTACGTCGGACCTGACACGCGACGCACCCCGGCTCATTGTCATCACTTTTATGACGCATTACCTCAGACAAGACAAGCCCCAAGCACCGTACGAATAATCAAGCTTTCATGGATTTGTCTGGAGGTCGTTTTTCCATGTTCGTGGGCATGTCACTGGGTGGCTCTGGGCACGCAGGACAAGACCCACGCCCAGGGGGGGTCGCCGACCACTCCCCCCCTAAAGAGACATTTATGCATTTCCAGCTGTCCCACCAGGAAACATCAGCACTGACGAGGACACATACTGATGGGTTCAGACAACCCAATGGGCACCACAACGCATGAAAGACAGCACGTGTTGCCCTTAAAGAGCTACGAATCCATACGAACAGCCACCAAAGTGACCCCTTAGGCACACGAAGGCCGCCGACACGTCATGGCATCCGTCCCGGGTATCATCCAACACCGCCGAGAAGACAGGACCCATGTCCAGAGCGGGTCCCCGCGCATGAAATGAATTATCTTTAGGCGGTCATTGTCTTTACATTCCGAACACAACAACATGTGACAAACCCCACCTCGACGTCCTTCCTTTCAAGAAACGCCGCATGCACCAAGACGGGCCCCGAGACCCCTTCAAATCGTCTCACTCGGATGCCATTGTCTGAACGCGACTGTCAGTCCGCAGGATCTCGAAGGCGACAAACACCATCCCATTGTCATCGTTTTTATGGCGCACTACCTCGGGCAAGACAAGCCCCAAGCACGGGACGAATCATCAGGCATTCATGGCATTACGTCGATGTCATTTTGCATGTCAATGGGCATCACATTGGGTGGCTCTAGGCACGCAAGACAAGACCCACGCCCGGGGGGGTCGCCGACCACTCCCCCCCTAAAGAGACATTTATGCATTTCCAGCTATTCCACCAGGAAACATCAACACCGACGAGGAGACATACTGATGGGTTTAGACCACCCTGAGGGCAGGGCAGCGCATGAAAGGCAACACGTGTTGCCCTAAAAGAGCTATGAAACCATAGGAAGGGCCACCGACGTGACCCCTTAGGCACATGAAGGCCGCCGACACGTCATGGCATCCGTCCCACGTATCGTCCATCACCACAGCGAAGACACGCCCCATGTCCAGAGCGGGTCCCCACGCATGAAAGGAATTCTCTTTAGGCGGTCATTGTCATTACATACCGGACCCAACAACATATGACAAACCCCACCTCATTGTCCTTCCATTCAAGGCACACCGCATCCACCAAGGCAAGCCCTGAGGCCCCTTCAAATCCTCTCACCCGGATGGCGTTGTCTCCACCTGATTGTCAGTACGGAGGACCTGACACGCGACGAAACCCGGCTCATTGTCATCACTTTTATGGCGCACTACCTCGAACAAGACAAGCCCCAAGCACCGGACGAATCATCAAGCTGTCTTTGCTTTGTCCGGAGGCTGTTTTTCCATGTCCGTGGGCATGTCACTGGGTGGCTCTGGGCACGCAGGACAAGACCCACGCCCAGGGGGGGTCGCCGACCACTCCCCCCCTAAAGAGACATTTATGCATTTCCAGCTGTCCCACCAGGAAACATCAGCACTGACGAGGAGACATACTGATGGGTTTAGACAACCCTGTGGGCACCACAGCGCATGAAAGACAACACGTGTTGCCCTAAAAGAGATATGAAACCATAGGAACAGCCACTGATGTGACCCCTTAGGCACATCAAGGCCGCCGACACGTAGTAGCATTCGTCGCGGGTAGCATCCAACGCCGCCGAGAAGACAGGCCCCATGTCCAGAGCGGGTCCTCGCGCATGAAATGAATTCTCTTTAGGTGGTCATTGTCATTACATACGGGACACGACAACATATGAAAAACCCCACCTCGACGTCCTTCCTTTCAAGGCACGCCGCATGCACCAAGACGGGCCCTGAGGCCCCTTCAAATCGTCTCACTCGGATGCCATTGTCTGGACGCGACTGTCAGTCCGCAGGATCGCACATGCGACAAACCCCGTCTCATTGCCATCGTTTTTAGGGCGCACTACCTCGGGCAAGACAAGCCCCAAGCACGGGACGAATCATCAGGAATTCATGGCATTGCGTCGATGCCATTTTCCATGTCACTGGGCATGTCTGTGGGTGGCTCTCGGCACGCAGGACAAGACCCACGCCCAGGGGGGGTCGCCGACCACTCCCCCCCTAAAGAGACATTTATGCATTTCCAGCTATTCCACCAGGAAACATCAACACTGACGAGGAGACATACTGAGTGGTTTAGACCACCCAGAGGGAACCGCAGCGCATGAAAGGCAACACGTGTTGCCCTAAAAGGGCTATGAAACCATAGGAAGGGACACCGACGTGGCCCCTTAGGCACATGAAGGCCGCCGACACGTCATGGCATCCGTCCCGCGTATCGTCCAACACCGCCGAGGAGACAGGACCCATGTCCAGAGCGGGTCCTCACGCATGAAATGAATTCTCTTTAGGTGGTCATTGTCTTTACATACCGGACACAACAACATATGACAAACCCCACCTCAACGTCCTTCCTTTCAAGGCACGCCGCACGCACCAAGACGGGCCCCGAGGCCCCTTCAAATCGCCTCACTAGGATTCCATTGTCTGGACGCGATTGTCAGTCCGTAGGATCTCACAGGCGACAAACCCCACCCATCTCATTGTCATCGGTTTTATGGCGCACCACCTCGGGCAAGACAAGACCCTAGCACGGGAAGAATCATCAGGAATTCAGGGCATTGCGTCGATGCCATTTTCCATGTCACTGGGCATGTCATTGGGTGGCTCTAGGCACGCAGGACAAGACCCACGCCCAGGGGGGTCGCCGACCACTCCCCCCCTAAAGAGACATTTATGCATTTCCAGCTATCCCACCAGGAAACATCAACACTGACGAGGAGACATACTGATGGGTTTAGACCACCCTGAGGGCACCACAGCGCATGAAAGACAACACGTGTTGCCCTAAAAGAGCTATGAAACCATAGGAAGGGCCACCGACGTGACCCCTTATGCACATGAAGGCCACCGACAAGTCATGGCATCCATCCCGCGTATCGTCGATCACCGCCGAGAAGACACGCCCCATGTCCAGAGCGGGTCCTCACTCATGAAAAGAATTCTCTTTAGGTGGTAATTGTAATTACATACAGGACCCAACAACATATGAAAAACCCCACCTCGACGTCCTTCCTTTCAAGGCACGTCGCATCCACCAAGACATGCCCCGAGGCCACTTCAAATCGTCTCACTCGGATGGCTTTGTCTCCACGCGATTGTCAGTTCGTCGGACCTGACACGCGACGAACCCCGTCTCATTGTCATCGCTTTTATGGGGCACTACCGCGGGCAAGACAAGCCCCAAGCACAGGAGGAATCATCTAGAGGCCATTTTTCCATGTCTGTGGGCATGTCACTGGGTGGCTCTGGGCACGCAGGACAAGACCCACGCCCAGGGGGGGTCGCCGACCACTCCCCCCCTAAAGAGACATTTCTGCATTTCCAGCTCTCCCACCAGGAAACATCAGCACTGACGAGGAGACATACTGAGTGGTTCAGACCACCCAGAGGGAACCGCAGCGCATGAAAGACAACACGTGTTGCCCTAAAAGAGCTATGAAACCATAGGAACGGCAACCGACGTGACCCCTTAGGCACGTGAAGGCCGCCGACACGTCATGGCATCCTTCCCGCGTATCGTCGACCACCGCCGAGAAGACAGACCCCATGTCCAGAGCGGGTCCTCACGCATGAAATGAATTCTCTTTAGGTGGTCGGTGTCGTTACATACCGAACCCAACAACATATGACAAACCCCAGCTCGGCGTCCTTCCTTTCAAGGCACCCCGCATCCACCAAGACAAGCCTCGAGGCCCCTTCAAATCGTCTCACTCGGATGGCATTGTCTCCACGCGATTGTCGGTACGTAGGACCTCACACGCGACGAACCCCGGCTCATTGTCAAAGCTTTTAAGGCGCACTACCCCGGAGAAGACAAGCCCCAAGCACCGGACGAATCATCACGCATTGATGGCATTGTCTAGAGGCCATTTTTCCATGTCCGTGGGCATGTCACTGGGTGGCTCGAGGCACGCAGGACAAGACCCACGCCCAGGGGGGGTCGCCGACCACTACCCCCCTAAAGAGACATTTATGCATTTACAGCTATCCCACCAGGAAACATCAGCACTGACGAGGAGACATACTGAGTGGTTTAGACCACCCAGAGGGCACCCCAGCTCATGAAAGACAACGCGAGTTGCCCTAAAAGAGCTATGAAACCATAGGAACGGCCACCGACGTGACCCCTTAGGCACATGAAGGCCGCCGGCACGTCATGGCATCCGTCTCGCGTGTCGTCGACCACCGTCGAGAAGACAACCCCATGTCCAGAGCGGGTCCTCACGCATGAAACGAATTCTATTTAGGTGGTCATGGACGTTACATACCGGACCCAACAAGATATGGCAAACCCCAGCTCGGCGTCCTTCCTTTCAAGGCACCCCGCAT
The DNA here is from genome assembly GCA_963277665.1 of Viscum album. Taxonomy (NCBI): domain Eukaryota; kingdom Viridiplantae; phylum Streptophyta; class Magnoliopsida; order Santalales; family Viscaceae; genus Viscum; species Viscum album. Next base: position 29,835 of record CAUJRU010003095.1, read on the forward strand.
CCACCAATGCAAGCCCCGATGCCCCTTCAAATCGTCTCACTCGGATGGAATTGTCTCCACGCGATTGTCAGTACGTAGGACCTGACACGCGACGAACCCCGACTCATTTTCAAAGCTTTGATGGCGCACTACCCCGGACAAGACAAGCCCCAAGCACCGGACGAAT
>CAUJRU010003095.1:40000-56653 GCA_963277665.1 Viscum album
GCCTCCCACATCTCACATTCCGTAGGAACTCAACCGCCATGAGGCAGCTTTTAAGCAGACGAACCAGCAACGCTCAAGAGACGTCGAGGAAAAGGAGTCATGGTAGGTACGGGGGTCCTATGTCCCGCCGCGCCGCCCACATCCCACCATCCACAGGATCCCACAAACCGTGAGGCGGTATTTAAGCACCCAGCCCGCAATGCTCCACAGACGGGGAGGAAAAGGCAGGCACATCAGGGGACGGGGCAAAAACCCAATCCCGCCGCGCCTCCCACATCCCACCATCCGCAGCAACTCAACCACCCTGAGGCGGCTTTTAAGCAAGCCAAGCCGCACTGCTCTAGAGAAGGCGAGGGAAGGGCAGGAGCGTCGAGGGACGACAAAGGAACACCAACCCACCATGCCTCCCACATCCCACCATCCAAGGAACTCCGCCACCGACAGGTGGCCTTTTAAGCAAGCCCGAACCGCAACGCTCCATGAAAGGTGAGGAAAAAGGCGGGCACGGCATGAGACTGGGCAAAAACCCATTCTTTCCAATGCCCCCCACATCCCACCGGTGAGGAAAAGGAATTACAGCGTCCCACCGCCATGCCTCCCACATCCCACCTTCCGAAGGAACTCAACCGCCATGAGGCAGATTTTAAGCAGACGAACCCACAACGCTCCAGGGACGTTGAGGAAAAGGAGTCATGACAGGAACGGAGGCCCTATGTCCCGCCGCACCCCCCACATCCCACCATTCAAAAGAACTCAACCACCGTTGAGAAACTTTTAACCAAGAACCAGGACACCAACCATGCTCATCTATCATCATCCCATCCAAGTTATATCTGTCTAGTATCGCATCGTCTTTTTAGAAAGCCCTTGGAAGACGGAACCGCAATTGTGCGAGAGAATTCAACCCAAGCATATAGACGGGGCCCCTACATCAGCACCAAAAAAATTCCACTACCAACAGGGAGAACTCCAAAGGGACAAGTGAGGGTCTTCTAGGTGGAGCTCACCCACCTGGGGATTCTTCGCTTGAGATATAACCGAGGAGAAAGTCACCCCTGGAACTGATTTAATGAGACCCGTCACAGTATCACCATCTTTCGATTAGTTTGTCCTTTACATGCGGGACCTGATCTTTGAGACAGGCATATGACTAGTGGAAGGATCAGCCATGTAGCATCACCAACAACATCTGCATTGTTTGGGGTATGACTGAGCTGACCACTCAGACCCCAACACAAGCCCAAACCGTCGTCCCGAACATTCAATTCTGTTCGATTAGTTTGTCCTTTGTACATGCACAACCTGATCTTTGAGACAAGCATATGACTAATGGAAGGATCAGCCAGGTAGCATCACCAACCACATCTGCAATGTTTGAGGTATGACTGAGCAGACCACTCAGACCCCAACACAAGCCCCAACCATCTTCCCAAATCCACAGGATTCCCCTTAATGAGTCATCACCTCCGCATGACGCTCGTGTATCTTGCAGAAACAGTAGATACACATTCTCAAGCCGCCCTTATGAACATCATCACCCAAGGCATGACTGAGGAGGAAGGCACCCCAACTTGTCCAATAATGAACCATGGCAACCGTTTGCCTGGTGGTGTGAGTTTCTCAGGACCCAAATAACTCACAGGTGGCCCCGACAATGCGTTGGGCAAAGCACTCCCGCAAATCACTGCCCAAGGAAGCTTGCTACGGTTCGCATGGAATATCACTGAATGGGAAATTTAGGAGCACGGTCTCTCATCCTGGTGATACCGACAGTTTCGCGCTTGAACCACTACCAAAATCCCACAACGCTCCAGAGAAGGTGAGGAAAAGGCAGGTACAGCAAAGGACGACAAAGGAACCCAATCCCACCATGCCTCCCACATCCCAACATCTGCAAGAACTCAACCACACTCGGTGGCTTTTAAGCATAGCCCGACCCGCAACGCTCCATGAAAGGTGAGGAAAAAGGTGGGTACGACAGGACGGGGAAACAACCCAATCCCGCCCATACCCCCCACATCCCACCAGTGAGGAAAAAGGTAGGAACGTCAGGGGATGAGGAGGGAAACCCCCATCCCGCCGTGCCTCCCACATCTCACATTCCGTAGGAACTCAACCGCCATGAGGCAGCTTTTAAGCAGACGAACCAGCAACGCTCAAGAGACGTCAAGGAAAAGGAGTCAGGGTAGGTACGGGGGTCCTATGTCCCGCCGCGCCGCCCACATCCCACCATCCACAGGATCCCACAAACCGTGAGGCGGTATTTAAGCACCCAGCCCGCAATGCTCCACAGACGGGGAGGAAAAGGCAGGCACGTCAGGGGACGGGGCAAAAACCCAATCCCGCCGCGCCTCCCACATCCCACCATCCGCAACAACTCAACCACCCTGAGGCGGCTTTTAAGCAAGCCAAGCCGCACTGCTCTAGAGAAGGCGAGGGAAGGGCAGGAGCGTCGAGGGACGACAAAGGAACACCAACCCACCATGCCTCCCACATCCCACCATCCAAGGAACTCCGCCACCGACAGGTGGCCTTTTAAGCAAGCCCGAACCGCAACGCTCCATGAAAGGTGAGGAAAAAGGCGGGCACGGCATGAGACTGGGCAAAAACCCATTCTTTCCAATGCCCCCCACATCCCACCGGTGAGGAAAAGGAATTACAGCGTCCCACCGCCATGCCTCCCACATCCCACCTTCCGAAGGAACTCAACCGCCATGAGGCAGATTTTAAGCAGACGAACCCACAACGCTCCAGGGACGTTGAGGAAAAGGAGTCATGACAGGAACGGAGGCCCTATGTCCCGCCGCACCCCCCACATCCCACCATTCAAAAGAACTCAACCACCGTTGCGAAACTTTTAACCAAGAACCAGGACACCAACCATGCTCATCTATCATCATCCCATCCAAGTTATATCTGTCTAGTATCGCATTGTCTTTTTAGCAAGCCCTTGGAAGACGGAACCGCAATTGTGCGAGAGAATTCAACCCAAGCATATAGACGGGGCCCCTACATCAGCACCAAAAAAATTCCACTACCAACAGGGAGAACTCCAAAGGGACAAGTGAGGGTCTTCTAGGTGGAGCTCACCCACCTGGGGATTCTTCGCTTGAGATATAACCGAGGAGAAAGTCACCCCTGGCACTGATTTAATGAGACCCGTCACAGTATCACCATCTTTCGATTAGTTTGTCCTTTACATGCGGGACCTGATCTTTGAGACAGGCATATGACTAGTGGAAGGATCAGCCATGTAGCATCACCAACAACATCTGCATTGTTTGGGGTATGACTGAGCTGACCACTCAGACCCCAACACAAGCCCAAACCGTCGTCCCGAACATTCAATTCTGTTCGATTAGTTTGTCCTTTGTACATGCACAACCTGATCTTTGAGACAAGCATATGACTAATGGAAGGATCAGCCAGGTAGCATCACCAACCACATCTGCAATGTTTGAGGTATGACTGAGCAGACCACTCAGACCCCAACACAAGCCCCAACCATCTTCCCAAATCGACAGGATTCCCCTTAATGAGTCATCACCTCCGCATGACGCACGTGTATCTTGCAGAAACAGTAGATACACATTCTCAAGCCACCCTTATGAACATCATCACCCAAGGCATGACTGAGGAGGAAGGCACCCCAACTTGTCCAATAATGAACCATGGAAATCGTTACCCTGTTGGTGTGAGTCTCTTAGGACACAAATAACTCGCACGTGGCCCCGACAATGCGTTGAGCAAAGCACTCCCACCAATCATTGCCCAAGGCAGCTTGCTATGGTTCGCATGGAATATCGCTGAATGAGAAATTTAGGAGCACGCTCTCGCATCCTGGTGATACCGACAGTTTCGCGCTTGAACCACTACCAAAATTCCACAACGCTCCAGAGAAGGTGAGGAAAAGGCGGTACAGCAAGGGACGACAAAGGAACCCAATCCCACCATGCCTCCCACATCCCAACATCTGCAAGAACTCAACCACACTCAGTGGATTTTAAGCAAAGCCCGACCCGCAACGCTCCATGAAAGGTGAGGAAAAAGGTGGGTACGACAGGACGGGGAAACAACCCAATCCCGCCCATACCCCCCACATCCCACCAGTGAGGGAAAAGGTAGGAACGTCAGGGGATGAGGAGGGAAACCCCCATCCCGCCGTGCCTCCCACATCTCACATTCCGTAGGAACTCAACCGCCATGAGGCAGCTTTTAAGCAGACGAACCAGCAACGCTCAAGAGACGTCGAGGAAAAGGAGTCATGGTAGGTACGGGGGTCCTATGTCCCGCCGCGCCGCCCACATCCCACCATCCACAGGATCCCACAAACCGTGAGGCGGTATTTAAGCACCCAGCCCGCAATGCTCCACAGACGGGGAGGAAAAGGCAGGCACGTCAGGGGACGGGGCAAAAACCCAATCCCGCCGCGCCCCCCACATCCCACCATCCGCAGCAACTCAACCACCCTGAGGCAGCTTTTAAGCAAGCAAAGCCGCACTGCTCTAGAGAAGGCGAGGGAAGGGCAGGAGCGTCGAGGGACGACAAAGGAACACCAACCCACCATGCCTCCCACATCCCACCATCCAAGGAACTCCGCCACCAACAGGTGGCCTTTTAAGCAAGCCCGAACCGCAACGCTCCATGAAAGGTGAGGAAAAAGGCGGGCACGGCATGAGACTGGGCAAAAACCCATTCTTTCCAATGCCCCCCACATCCCACCGGTGAGGAAAAGGAATTACAGCGTCCCACCGCCATGCTTCCCACATCCCACCTTCCGAAGGAACTCAACCGCCGTGAGGCAGATTTTAAGCAGACGAACCCACAACGCTCCAGGGACGTTGAGGAAAAGGAGTCATGACAGGAACAGAGGCCCTATGTCCCGCCGCACCCCCCACATCCCACCATTCAAAAGAACTCAACCACCGTTGCGAAACTTTTAACCAAGAACCAGGACACCAACCATGCTCATCTATCATCATCCCATCCAAGTTATATCTGTCTAGTATCGCATCGTCTTTTTAGCAAGCCCTTGGAACCCGAAACCAAAATTGTGCGAGAGAATTCAACCCAAGCATATAGACGGGGCCCGTACATCAGCACCAACAAAATTCCACTACCAACAGGGAGAACTCCAAAGGGACAAGTGAGGGTCTTCAAGGTGGAGCTCACCCACCTGGGGATTCTTCGCTTGAGGTATAACCGAGGAGAAAGTCAGCCCTGGCACTGATTTAATGAGACCCGTCACAGTATCACCATCTTTCGATTAGTTTGTCCTTTACATGCGGGACCTGATCTTTGAGACAGGCATATGACTAGTGGAAGGATCAACCATGTAGCATCACCAACCACATCTGCAATGTTTGAGGTATGACTGAGCAGACCACTCAGACCCCAACACAAGCCCAAACCGTCGTCCCGAGCATTCAATTCCATTCGATTAGTTTGTCCTTCGTACATGCACAGCCTGATCTTTGAGACAATAATATGACTAATGGAAAGATCAACCGGGTACCATCACCAACCACATCTGCAATGTTTGAGGTATGACTGAGCAGACCACTCAGACCCCAACACAAGCCCGAACCATCTCTTCCCAAATCGACATGTTTCCCCTTAATTAGTCATCACCTCTGCATGACGCTCGTGTATCTTGCAGAAACAGTAGATACACATTCTCAAGCCACCCTTATGAACATCATCACCCAAGGCATGACTGAGGAGGAAGGCACCCCAACTTGTCCAATAATGAACCATGGAAATCGTTACCCTGTTGGTGTGAGTTTCTTAGGACCCAAATAACTCGCACGTGGCCCCGACAATGCGTTGAGCAAAGCACTCCCACCAATCATTGCCCAAGGCAGCTTGCTATGGTTCGCATGGAATATCACTGAATGAGAAATTTAGGAGCACGCTCTCGCATCCTGGTGATACCGACAGTTTCGCGCTTGAACCACTACCAAAATTCCACAACGCTCCAGAGAAGGTGAGGAAAAGGCGGTACAGCAAGGGACGACAAAGGAACCCAATCCCACCATGCCTCCCACATCCCAACATCTGCAAGAACTCAACCACAATCAGTGGATTTTAAGCAAAGCCCGACCCGCAACGCTCCATGAAAGGTGAGGAAAAAGGTGGGTACGACAGGACGGGGAAACAACCCAATCCCACCCATACCCCCCACATCCCACCAGTGAGGAAAAAGGTAGGAACGTCAGGGGATGAGGAGGGAAACCCCCATCCCGCCGTGCCTCCCACATCTCACATTCCGTAGGAACTCAACCGCCATGAGGCAGCTTTTAAGCAGACGAACCAGCAACGCTCAAGAGACGTCGAGGAAAAGGAGTCATGGTAGGTACGGGGGTCCTATGTCCCGCCGCGCCGCCCACATCCCACCATCCACAGGATCCCACAAACCGTGAGGCGGTATTTAAGCACCCAGCCCGCAATGCTCCACAGACGGGGAGGAAAAGGCAGGCACGTCAGGGGACGGGGCAAAAACCCAATCCCGCCGCGCCCCCCACATCCCACCATCCGCAGCAACTCAACCGCCCTGAGGCAGCTTTTAAGCAAGCAGAGCCGCACTGCTCTAGAGAAGGCGAGGGAAGGGCAGGAGCGTCGAGGGACGACAAAGGAACACCAACCCACCATGCCTCCCACATCCCACCATCCAAGGAACTCCGCCACCAACAGGTGGCCTTTTAAGCAAGCCCGAACCGCAACGCTCCATGAAAGGTGAGGAAAAAGGCGGGCACGGCATGAGACTGGGCAAAAACCCATTCTTTCCAATGCCCCCCACATCCCACCGGTGAGGAAAAGGAATTACAGCGTCCCACCGCCATGCCTCCCACATCCCACCTTCCGAAGGAACTCAACCGCCATGAGGCAGATTTTAAGCAGACGAACCCACAACGCTCCAGGGACGTTGAGGAAAAGGAGTCATGACAGGAACGGAGGCCCTATGTCCCGCCGCACCCCCCACATCCCACCATTCAAAAGAACTCAACCACCGTTGCGAAACTTTTAACCAAGAACCAGGACACCAACCATGCTCATCTATCATCATCCCATCCAAGTTATATCTGTCTAGTATCGCATCGTCTTTTTAGCAAGCCCTTGGAACCCGAAACCAAAATTGTGCGAGAGAATTCAACCCAAGCATATAGACGGGGCCCTTACATCAGCACCAACAAAATTCCACTACCAACAGGGAGAACTCCAAAGGGACAAGTGAGGTTCTTCTAGGTGGAGCTCACCCACCTGGGGATTCTTCGCTTGATGTATAACCGAGGAGAAAGTCAGCCGTGTCACTGATTTAATGAGACCCTTCACAGTATCACCATCTTTCGATTAGTTTGTCCTTGTACATGCAGGACCTGATCTTTGAGACACGCATATGACTAGTGGAAGGATCACCCATGTAGCGTCACTAACCACATCTGCAATGTTTGAGGTATGACTGAGCAGACCACTCAGACCCCAACACAAGCCTAAACCGTCGTCCCGAGCATTCAATTCCATTCGATTAGTTTGTCCTTTGTACATGCACGACCTGATCTTTGATACAAGCATATGACTAATGGAAGGATCAGCCAGGTAGCATCACCAACCACATCTGCAATGTTTGAGGTATGACTGAGCAAACCACTCAGACCCCAACACAAGCCCAAACCATCTTCCCAAATCGACATGTTTCCCCTTAATTAGTCATCACCTCTGTATGACGCTCGTGTATCTTGCAAAAACAATAGATACACATTCTTCGCTTGATGTATAACCGAGGAGAACGTCAAACTTGTCACTGATTTAATGAGACCCTTCACAGTATCACCATCTTTCGGTTAGTTTGTCCCTGTACATGCACAGACTGATCTTTGAGACAAGCATATGACTAGTGTTCTCATCGGATATCCAACCAAGCCAAACCGTGTTCCATCATTCACATGGAAACATGTACAAGGACCAAATGAAAGCGAGGAGAAATTAAACCCCCACTTACGGATGAGGGTGCCAACGAGACCAACGTTCCCTTCCCAAAAAAGGGAGACCGCAGTATCTTGACAACCATCCACCACTCCCACACAATCGCGTAAGCACAACCATCAACCCACACAACTGACCGTCACGCCTCGAGGGAAGCAACCCGAGAGGCATCACAATGCAGCACATGAAGGCAGGGAAAGCCCGCTATGCATGACACAAGGGAAGGATTGATATACCCAACCCCCTAGCGCCAACGAGACCAACGTTCCATTCCCAAAAAAGGGAGACCGCAGTATCTTGACAACCATCCACCACTTCCACACAATCGCATAAGGGCAACCATCAACCCACACAACTGATCATGCACAACCTGATCTTTGAGACAAGCATATGACTAGTAGAAGGATCAGCCATGTAGCATCACCAACAACATCTGCATTGTTTGAGGTATGACTGAGCTCACCACTCAGACCCCAACACAAGCCCAAACCATCATCCCGAACATTCAATTCCGTTCCATTAGTTTGTCCTTTGTACATGCACAACCTGATCTTTGGGACAAGCATATGACTAATGGAAGGATCAGCCAGGTTGCATCACCAACCACATCTGCAATGTTTGAGGTATGACTGAGCAGACCACTCAGACCCCAACACAAGCCCAAACCGTCTTTCCAAATCGACAGGAACCCAATTAATGAGTCATCACCTCTGCATGATGCTCAATACCGCAATTGTGCGAGAGAATTCAACCCAAGCATATAAACAGGGCCCGTATATCATAACTGACAAAATTCCACTACCAACAGGGAGAACTCCGAAGGGACAAGTGAGGGTCTTCTAGGTGGAGCTCACCCACCTGGGGATTCTTCTCTTGATGTATAACTGAGGAGAAAGTCAGCCCTGGCACTAATTTAATGAGACCCATCACAGTATCACCATCTTTCGATTAGTTTGTCTTTGTACATGCGGGACCTGATCTTTGAGTCAAGCATATGACTAGTTGAAGGATCAGCCATGTAGCATCACCAACAACATCTGCATTGTTTGAGGTATGACTGAGCTAACCACTCAGACCCCAACACAAGCCCAAACCGTCGTCCCGAACATTCAATTCCATTCGATTAGTTTTTCCTTTGTACATGCACCACCTGATCTTTGGGACAAGCATATGACTAATGGAAGGATCAGCCAGGTAGCATCACCAACCACATCTGCAATGTTTGAGGTATGACTGAGCAAACCACTCAGACCCCAACACAAGCCCAAACCATCTTCCCAAATCGACAGGATTCCCCTTAATGAGTCATCACCTCTGCGTGACGACGCTCGTGTATCTTGTCGAAACAATAGAAACACATTCTTCGCTTGATGTATAACCGAGGAGAACGTCAAACTTGTCACTGATTTAATGAGACCCTTCACAATATCACCATCTTTCGGTTAGTTTGTCCCTGTACATGCACAGACTGATCTTTGAGACAAGCATTTGACTAGTGTTCTCAACGGATATCCAACCAAGCCAAACCGTGTTCCATCATTCACATGGAAACATGCACAAGGACCAAATGAAAGCGAGGAGAAATTAATCCCCCACTTACGGATGAGGGTGCCAACGAGACCAACGTTCCCTTCCCAAAAAAGGGAGACCGCAGTATCTTGACAACCATCCACCACTCCCACACAATCGCGTAAGCACAACCATCAACCCACACAACTGACCGTGACGCCTCAAGGGAAGCAACCCGAGAGGCATCACAATGCAGCACATGAAGGCAGGGAAAGCCCGCTATGCATGACACAAGGGAAGGATTTATATACCCAACCCCCTAGAGCCAAGGAGACCAACGTTCCCTTCCCAAAAAAGGGAGACCGCAGTATCTTGACAACCATCCACCACTCCCACACAATCGCGTAAGCACAACCATCAACCCACACAACTGACTGTGACACCTCGAGGGAAGCAACCCGAGAGACATCACAATGCAGCACATGAAGGCAGGGAAAGCCCGCTATGCATGACACAAGGGAAGGATTTATATACCCAACCCCCTAGAGCCAAGGAGACCAACGTTCCCTTCCCAAAAAAGGGAGACCGCAGTATCTTGACAACCATCCACCACTCCCACACAATCGCGTAAGCACAACCATCAACCCACACAACTGACCGTGACGCCTCAAGGGAAGCAACCCCAGAGGCATCACAATGCAGCACATGAAGGCAGGGAAAGCCCGCTATGCATGACACAAGGGAAGGATTTATATACCCAACCCCCTAGAGCCAAGGAGACCAACGTTCCCTTCCCAAAAAAGGGAGACCGCAGTATCTTGACAACCATCCACCACTCCCACACAATCGCGTAAGCACAACCATCAACCCACACAACTGACTGTGACGCCTCGAGGGAAGCAACCCGAGAGACATCACAATGCAGCACATGAAGGCAGGGAAAGCCCGCTATGCATGACACAAGGGAAGGATTTATATACCCAACCCCCTAGAGCCAACGAGACCAACGTTCCCTTCCCAAAAAAGGGAGACCGCAGTATCTTGACAGCCATCCACCACTCCCACACAATCGCGTAAGCACAACCATCAACCCACACAACTGACCGTGACGCCTCGAGGGAAGCAACCCGAGAGGCATCACAATGCAGCACATGAAGGCAGGGAAAGCCCGCTATGCATGACACAAGGGAAGGATTGATATACCCAACCCCCTAGAGCCAACGAGACCAACGTTCCCTTCCCAAAAAAGGGAGACCGCAGTATCTTGACAACCATCCACCACTCCCACACAATCGCGTAAGCACAACCATCAACCCACACAACTGACCGTGACGCCTCGAGGGAAGCAACCCGAGAGGCATCACAATGCAGCACATGAAGGCAGGGAAAGCCCGCTATGCATGACACAAGGGAAGGATTGATATACCCAACCCCCTAGAGCCAACGAGACCAACGTTCCCTTCCCAAAAAAGGGAGACCGCGGTATCTTGACAACCATCCACCACTCCCACACAATCGCATAAGCGCAACCATCAACCCACACAACTGATCATGCAGGACCTGATCTTTGAGACAAGCATATGACTAGTGGAAGGATCAGACATGTAGAATCACCAACAACATCTGCATTGTTTGAGGTATGACTGAGCTCACCACTCAGACCCCAACACAAGCCCAAACCGTCGTCCCGAACATTCAATTCCGTTCGATTAGTTTGTCCATTGTACATGCACAACCTGATCTTTGAGACAAGCATATGACTAATGGAAGGATCAACAAGGTTGCATCACCAACCAAATCTGCAATGTTTGAGGTATGACCCCACCTCAACGTCCTTCCCTTCAAGGCACGCCGCATGCACCAAGACGGGCCTCGAGGCCCCTTCAAATCGTCTCACTCGGATGCCATTGTCTGGAAACGACTATCAGCCCGCAAGATCACACATGCGACAAACCCCATCTCGTTGTCATCGTTTTTAGGGCGCACTACCTCGGGAAAGACAAGCCCCAAGCACGGGACGAATCATCGAGAATTCATGGCATTGCGTCCATGCCATTTTCCATGTCACTGGGCATGTCATCGGGTGGCTCTAGGCACGCAGGACAAGACCCACGCCCAGGGGGGGTCGCCGACCACTCCCCCCCCTAAAGAGACATTTATGCATTTCCAGCTATTCCACCAGGAAACATCAACAGTGACGAGGAGACATACTGATGGGTTTAGACCACCCTAAGGGCACCGCAGTGCATGAAAGACAACACGGGTTGCCCTAAAAGAGCTATGAAACCATAGGAAGGGCCACCGACGTGACCCCTTAGGCACATGAAGGCCGCCGACACGTCATGGCATCCGTCCCGCGTCTCGTCCATCACCGCAGAGAAGACACGCCCCATGTCCAGAGCGGGTCCTCACGCATGAAAGGAATTATCTTGAGGCGGTCATTGTCATTACATACCGTACCCAACAACATATGACAAACCCCACCACGTCGTCCTTCCTTGCAAGGCACACCGCATCCTCCAAGGCAAGCCCCGATGCCCCTTCAAATCGTCCCACTCGGGTGGCGTTGTCTCCACGTGATTGTCAGTACGTCGGACCTGACACGCGACGCACCCCGGCTCATTGTCATCACTTTTATGGCGCATTACCTCAGACAAGACAAGCCCCAAGCACCGTATGAATCCTCAAGCTTTCATGGATTTGTCTGGAGGCCATTTTTCCATGTCCGTGGGCATGTCACTAGGTGGCTCTGGGCACGCAGGACAAGACCCACGCCCAGGGGGGGTCGCCGACCACTCCCCCCCTAAAGAGACATTTATGCATTTTCAGCTGTCCCACCAGGAAACATCAGCACTGACGAGGAGACATACTAACGGGTTTAGACAACCCTGTGGGCACCACAGCGCATGAAAGACAACACGTGTTGCCCTAAAAGATATATGAAACCATAGGAACAGCCACCGATGTGACCCCTTAGGCACATGAAGGCCGCCGACACGTAGTAGCATTCATCCCGGGTAGCGTCCAACACCGCCGAGAAGACAGGCCCCATGTCCAGAGAGGGTCCTCACGCATGAAATGAATTCTCTTTAGGTGGTCATTGTCATTACATACGGGACACGACAACAGATGACAAACCCCACCGCAACGTCCTTCCTTTCAAGGCACGCCACACGCACCAAGACGGGCCTCGAGGCCCCTTCAAATCATCTCACTCGGATGCCATTGTCTGGACACGACTGTCAGTCCGCAGGATCACACATGCGACAAACCCCATCTCATTGTCATCGTTTTTAGGGCGCACTACCTCGGGCAAGACAAGCCCCAAGCACGGGACGAATCATCAGAAATTCATGGCACTGCGTCGATGCCATTTTCCATGTCACTCGGCATGTCAGTGGGTGGCTCTAGGCACGCAGGACAAGACCCACGCCCAGGGGGGGTCGCCGACCACTCCCCCCCTAAAGAGACATTTATGCATTTCCAGCTATACCACCAGGAAACATCAACAGTGACGAGGAGACATACTGATGGGTTTAGACCACCCTAAGGGCACCGCAGTGCATGAAAGACAACACGGGTTGCCCTAAAAGAGCTATGAAACCATAGGAAGGGCCACCGACGTGACCCCTTAGGCACATGAAGGCCGCCGACACGTCATGGCATCCGTCCCGCGTCTCGTCCATCACCGCAGAGAAGACGCGCCCCATGTCCAGAGCGAGTCCTCACGCCTCAAAGGAATTATCTTTAGGTGGTCATTGTCAATACATACCGTACCCAACAACATATGACAAACCCCACCACATCGTCCTTCCTTGCAAGGCACACCGCATCCACCAAGGCAAGCCCCGAGGCCCCTTCAAATCGTCTCACTCGGATGCCGTTGTCTCCACGTGATCGTCAGTACGTCGGACCTCACACACGCGACAAACCCCATCTCATTGTCATCGTTTTTATGGCGCACTACCTCGGGCAAGACAAGCCCGAAGCACGGGACAAATCATCAGGAATTCTTGGCATTGCGTCGATGCCATTTTCCACGTCACTCGGCGTGGGTCTGACACGCGACGCACCCCAGCTCATTGTCATCACTTTTATGGCGCATTACCTCAGACAAGACAAGCCCCAAGCACCGTACGAATCATCAGGCTTTCATGGATTCGTCTGGAGGCCGTTTTTCCATGTCCGTGGGCATGTCACTGGGTGGCTCTGGGCACACAGGACAAGACCCACGCCCAGGGGGGGTCGCCGACCACTCCCCCCCTAAAGAGACATTTATGCATTTCCAGCTGTCCCACCAGGAAACATCAGCACTGACGAGGAGACATACTGATGGGTTCAGACAACCCTGTGGGCACCACAGCGCATGAAAGACAACACGTGTTGCCCTAAAAGAGATATGAAACCATAGGAATAGCCACCAATGTGACCCCTTAGGCACATCAAGGCCGCCATCACGTACTAGCATCCATCCCGGGTAGCGTCCAACACCGCCGAGAAGACAGGCCCCATGTCCAGAGAGGGTCCTCACGCATGAAATGAATTCTCTTTAGGTGGTCATTATCATTACATACGGGACACGAAAACACATGAATAACCACACCTCAACGTCCTTCCTTTCAAGGCACACCGCATGCACCAAGACGGGCCTCGAGGCCCCTTCAAATCGTCTCACTCGGATGCCTTTGTCTGGAAACGACTGTCAGCCCGCAAGATCACACATGCGACAAAACCCATCTCATTGTCATCGTTTTTAGGGCGCACTACCTCGGGAAAGACAAGCCCCAAGCACGGGACGAATCATCAAGAATTCATGGCATTGCGTCGATGCCATTTTCCATGTCACTGGGCATGTCATCGGGTGGCTCTAGGCACGCAGGACAAGACCCACGCCCAGGGGGGGTCGCCGACCACTCCCCCCCTAAAGAGACATTTATGCATTTCCAGCTATTCCACCAGGAAACATCAAAAGTGACGAGGAGACATACTGAGGGGTTTAGACCACCCTAAGGGCACCGCAGTGCATGAAAGACAACACGGGTTGCCCTAAAAGAGCTATGAAACCATAGGAAGGGCCACCGACGTGACCCCTTAGGCACATGAAGGCCGCCGACACGTCATGACATCCGTCCCGCGTCTCGTCCATCACCGCAGAGAAGACACGCCCCATGTCCAGAGCGGGTCCTCACGCATGAAATGAATTATCTTTAGGCGGTCATTGTCATTACATACCGTACCCAACAACATATGACAAACCCCACCACGTCGTCCTTCCTTGCAAGGCACACCGCATCCTCCAAGGCAAGCCCCGATGCCCCTTCAAATCGTCCCACTCGGGTGGCGTTGTCTCCACGTGATTGTCAGTACCTCGGACCTGACACGCGACGCACCCCGGCTCATTGTCATCACTTTTATGGCGCATTACCTCAGACAAGACAAGCCCCAAGCACCGTATGAATCCTCAAGCTTTCATGGATTTGTCTGGAGGCCATTTTTCCATGTCCGTGGGCATGTCACTAGGTGGCTCTGGGCACGCAGGACAAGACCCACGCCCAGGGGGGGTCGCCGACCACTCCCCCCCTAAAGAGACATTTATGCCTTTCCAGCTGTCCCACCAGGAAACATCAGCACTGACGAGGAGACATACTGGAGGGTTTAGACAACCCTGTGGGCACCACAGCGCATGAAAGTCAACACGTGTTGCCCTAAAAGATATATGAAACCGTAGGAACAGCCACCGATGTGACCCCTTAGGCACATGAAGGCCGCCGACACGTAGTAGCATTCATCCCGGGTAGCGTCCAACACCGCCGAGAAGACAGGCCCCATGTCCAGAGAGGGTCCTCACGCATGAAATGAATTCTCTTTAGGTGGTCATTGTCATTACATACGGGACACGACAACAGATGACAAACCCCACCGCAACGTCCTTCCTTTCAAGGCACGCCACACGCACCAAGACGGGCCTCGAGGCCCCTTCAAATCGTCTCACTCGGATGCCATTGTCTGGACACGACTGTCAGTCCGCAGGATCACACATGCGACAAACCCCATCTCATTGTCATCGTTTTTAGGGCGCACTACCTCGGGCAAGACAAGCCCCAAGCACGAGACGAATCATCAGGAATTCATGGCACTGCGTCGATGCCATTTTCCATGTCACTCGGCATGTCATTGGGTGGCTCTAGGCACGCAGGACAAGACCCACGCCCAGGGGGGGTCGCCGACCACTCCCCCCCTAAAGAGACATTTATGCATTTCCAGCTATACCACCAGGAAACATCAACAGTGACGAGGAGACATACTGATGGGTTTAGACCACCCTAAGGGCACTGCAGTGCATGAAAGACAACACGGGTTGCCCTAAAAGAGCTATGAAACCATAGGAAGGGCCACCGACGTGACCCCTTAGGCACATGAAGGCCGCCGACACGTCATGGCATCCGCCCCGCGTCTCGTCCATCACCGCAGAGAAGACACGCCCCATGTCCAGAGCTGGTCCTCACGCCTCAAAGGAATTATCTTTAGGCGGTCATTGTCAATACATACCGTACCCAACAACATATGACAAACCCCACCACGTCGTCCTTCCTTGCAAGGCACACCGCATCCACCAAGGCAAGACCCGAGGTCCCTTCAAATCGTCCCACTCGGATGGCGTTGTCTCCACGTGATTGTCAGTACGTCGGACCTGACACGCGACGCACCCCGGCTCATTGTCATCACTTTTATGACGCATTACCTCAGACAAGACAAGCCCCAAGCACCGTACGAATAATCAAGCTTTCATGGATTTGTCTGGAGGTCGTTTTTCCATGTTCGTGGGCATGTCACTGGGTGGCTCTGGGCACGCAGGACAAGACCCACGCCCAGGGGGGGTCGCCGACCACTCCCCCCCTAAAGAGACATTTATGCATTTCCAGCTGTCCCACCAGGAAACATCAGCACTGACGAGGACACATACTGATGGGTTCAGACAACCCAATGGGCACCACAACGCATGAAAGACAGCACGTGTTGCCCTTAAAGAGCTACGAATCCATACGAACAGCCACCAAAGTGACCCCTTAGGCACACGAAGGCCGCCGACACGTCATGGCATCCGTCCCGGGTATCATCCAACACCGCCGAGAAGACAGGACCCATGTCCAGAGCGGGTCC
>CAUJRU010003096.1:0-56651 GCA_963277665.1 Viscum album
ATCCTTTTGGTGCGTCCAAATGAGTGGGTGAAACAGTGTTTGGCCACCAGAAAAGTAATTTTCATTTATTCAACCATATCCTTATTTCCACATGTCCCATTACTCTCAAATATTTAGGGTCGATATCCAGCTTCATTTTCAACATTCTATAATAATGGACTTCTGGGAGTTTAGGCCGGCTGGTGGGCAGAACAGAGGCAAGCATCTGGAGGACAGATTCTAGAGCATCAAATTTTCTGTTCTTTATTTTATCTCTGTTGTTCTTCTTAGTTTTGTAATGAATTCTTCTTTCCAATTAGTCAAAATTACCCTTACCATGGTGGGGTAAACTTCTGTGTGATTGGGGAAGGAGAGTTTTTCCATGTTTTATTTCATTAGTTCCTTCTATTAATGTTTTAAAATCCTATTTTCTCTTCTGCGAATCTGTTTCAATTTCTTATAACAGTTTTTATTATCATGTACGATTGTATCTGATTTTAGATTTTGTTGTTCATTTATATTTGGTCAATGATCAATATCTACCTCCACTAGGTTCTGGTTTATAAACTATGGAATAGACCATGATTTAGTGGTGTAGTACTCAGTGATCACCGGTACGTGTTTGAGGAGTAGTGAATGTTCTTGATTGCTTGGGATAAACAAGACCCGATTGGGAATTGCCTAAGATAATTGGGGGTATTTGCTAAAACCTAATTACACATTGGAAGGATAGTAGATAACTCTGAGGTTTTATTAATGTTTATTCTCACATTTTTATTTGACTAAGGGAGTGAGAAGAAACGATTCTGGATTCTCACTCTTGACGATTTAGTAGAGGAGAATTGGGTAAAATGAACAATGATAGAATTAAAATTGGAAAACAAACCCTAACATGATCACCATTCCATATCACTGATTTAAATCACATAATTTGTCAATTTTTTTCAAAACTTTCACTTAATTACTTTACTTTATTTAGTTTCTTTCTTGTATTTTCTAAATCAAAAAATTTCAAAAAAAAAACTCACTTATTTCTATTTTAAGGTGACAGCTTAATTGGTGTACACTCTACTCTGGAGACAACCTAGGTAACCCACTATAATACATTTTAACAAAGGTTATATTTTTTTACCACACCCCATGACAAGATCATGTCAAAACTTGGCGCAGTTTCCGAGGAGGTAGCGCCAACATTTATTTTCTTTTCTTTTCATTCCCTTTTCATCTTTTCTCTTCAAAATTGCATGACTCGAACCTCAAAAACTGAACCTTTACCCATATATCCTGAAATTGAAAGAACCTTGTTGAATAGAATTAGAAACATTAATTTGGAATCTGAATTTGAGGAAGTTCCCCTTGCATACTCAAGTGAAACTTTAAGTGTTAACTCTGAGCCTGTCATCATGGCTGAAAATCAAAACCAAACACTTAGAGGCCTCTGTGCACCACAATTCCTTAATCAAAACAATCAACTTGTCATGCCAGTGTTACAAAATTATTTTGAAATGAAACCTAACATTATTCCTTTTCTTCAAAAGTTTTATGGTTTGGCAGGTGAAGATCCAAACAAACACATTAAAGAGTTCACACATGTTTTCCCACCTTTCAGACCCCGTGGAATTACCGAGGAGAAGGTAAAGTGGAAGGCATTTCCGTTTTCATTAGATGGAGCTGCTAAAGAATGGTTGTACGGCCTACAAACAGGAGACATACATGATTGGAATGACCTGGTAAGATGTTCTCTACAAAGATTCTTCCCTACATCTAGAAGCACAACCAATCGGAAGGAAACCTCCTCCATACGACAATCATCTGGAGAAACCATTTATGAGTACTGGGAGAGATTTTAGAAGCTATGTGCCAGTTGTCTGCATCAAGCCAATGAGGAACACCAATTCCATGACTTCTCTTATCAAGTACTACTGGAAAATGATAAAAACCTTCTTGATGAATCATCTGGAGGTGCACTGATTGACAAGTCACCAAAAGAAGCCAAGGGCTTGATTGAGAAGATTTCCCAAAACTCGCAGCAATTTGGAACAAGAGGTATTGGAACAAGAGGTATTCATGAGGTACACACTTCTCATCCACCACCCTTATTAGAAACTAAAATTGAAGAGCTAACTAGTATGGTGTGGAAGATGGCCTTGAAGCAAGTTAGTGACCAACAAGAACAAGCTAAGGTATGTTGTTTATACTCATCTCCTAATCATTTCATTGACTAGTGTGATGAAATACAGGGAATGGAAAGTTGTGAAACATCCTTTCAACCAAGGTAGTTCCAGAAAAATCAAGGATGGAGAGAGCCTAACCAAGTCCAATATGGATTTGGAAATAAGCAGAATCAAGCTAGGCCCCTGTACCAAATCAGCATCAAAACCAACCCTCATTCCAGAATCAATTCCAGAACCCTCCACCATTTCACCAAAAGCAATCTTATAACCAACCTTCATACCAAAAACCAACAAATCTCCAAAGAAACTATGAGAAACCATCCACTGGTTCCCAACCTCCAATTCAAAACCAACAAAAATATGAGTTCGAAGGACTGAAAGACACTGTTGAGGATTTGTCCAACAAGTTTGAAAGTCTCATGGACTTTCTAACCAAAAATCTAGGTAAAATCCCTTCCCAAACAGTCCCAAACCCAGAATTGAATTTTAGTATTATAACCAAAAGAAGCGGAAAAGAACTCCAACCACCATCCAAAATTGAACCTGAAACAAGAAAAACTAATCTGGGTGAGAATGAAGTTAGAAATGATGAAAATTCTATGAAAATGCATCGAGAAGAAGATAACAAAGAGGAGGATGATAATCATAGGCCAAGAAGGAAGACACAAGAAACACCATTTCAAAGGCAAAAAAGTAAGAAGAAAGATATACCACCGACATTTCCATCAACGATTATTGAATAATAAAGGTTATAAGAATAAGCACTTCAAAAAGAAATTCTAGAAACCTTTGAGAAAGTGGAAATCAACATACCTCTACTTGGAGCACTCAAAAAAATTCCAATGTATGATAAATTTATGAATGATATTTGCAATAAGAAGAGGATGCTTCAAGGGAATGAAATGATCAATTGGGAAGAAGCGTCTCAGCCCTTATCACACCACAATTTGCAACCAAATGTCAAGATCCATGGATGTTTTCTATTCCATGCACCATTGGTTCATTAAATTTCTCTAATGCTTTGTGCGATTTAGGTGAATCAATTAATGTATATCCTCACTCGGTATATACTTATTTACATATGGGAGAATTGAAGCCCACAAGAGTGGTGGTTCAGCTTGCAAATAGATCCACAGTTTTCCGAGCAGGAGTTCTAGATGATGTCTTGGTAAAAGTCAAAGATCTTTAATTCCCTACTGACTTTTATGTGTTGAATATGGAAGATGATAGGATCCCATCACACTCACCCATCATTTTGGGGATACCTTTCTTAAAGATGGCCAAAACCATCATCAATGTCCATGAAGGGAGACTTAGCATGGAATTTGGAGATAGCACTGTCCACTTCAATATTTTTGAATCCATGAGGCACCCATCATATGATCATTCACTCTTTACTCTCTCCCATGAAGATGAAATTGAACCAATTGAATAATCAGGTATGTTTCATGAATTTTTATCATTAGGAGAGATTTTTTCCATTACACATATCACAAAACATATGGATTCTCAAACTCTTGGAGGTTCTGATTTCCTATTGGAAGAAGAGGTAAAATCTGATTTCTTTGATAATTTGTTAAAAGATGATGAAGATGATATGATTTCTTGTGTACAGGATGTCAAACCATTGGAAGTGAAGAACCTCAATTTAGTTTCATTTCTTGAGCATCCTCCTGATCTAGAATTTAAACCAATCCCCCCTGATTTAAAATATGTTTACCTTATGGAGGGAGAGAAATTACCAGTAATAATTGCCAATAATCTATCTAAAACCCACGAAAAATCATTGATTGATATTTTGAGAGATAATATCCAAGCAATAGGGTGGAGCTTAGGTGATATCCTAGGAATAAACCCAAAAATTTTCTCACATCGAATTTTTCTTGAGGGAGATTCCAAACCTGTCAGACAACCCCAAAGGAGGCTAAACCCTACCCTGATGGAGGTTGTGAAAAAAGAGATTGAGAATTTATTAGAATCCGGGATCATGTATCCCATATCAGATTCACAATTGGTTTGCCCCATCCTTGTTGTCTTAAAGAAACCTGGACTAACCATTGTGAGGAATGAAAAGAATGAATTAATCTCGGTAAGAATTCAGAATAGCTGGAGAGTGTGCATATATTTTAGGAAGTTAAATCAGGTCACTCAAAAAGATCATTTCCCTATCCCTTTCATTGACCAGATGCTAGAGAGATTGGCGGGGAGAACCCATTATTTCGTTTTGGATGGATTTTCAGGTTATTTTCAGGTACCCATTGCTTCCGAGGATCAAGCGAAGACTACATTTACTTTTCCTTTCGACACTTTTTCATACAAAAGGATGTAATTTGGATTGTGTAATGCTCCAGGTACAATTCATAGGTGTATGGTAAGTATATTTTATGGTCACATTGAATATTTCTTGGAGGTTTTCTTGGATGATTTCACAGTTTTTGGAAATTATTTTGACCATTATTTGAAAAATCTGGAAATTTTTTTGAAAAATTGCATTGAAAAAAACCTTGTTTTGAAATTTTAAAAGTTTAATTTTATGGTTGAGAGAGGAATTGTCCCCGGGCATGTCATTTCTCATAAATTCATTGAAGTTGATCAATCAAAAATTGATGTGATAAATTCTTTGCCTTAGCCAACTTGTGTGAAACATGTTATATCATTTTTAGGACATTCAGGATTCTAGAAGAGGTTTATCAAAGATTTCAGTAAGATTTCTCTCCCTCTATGTAGATTACATTTGAAAG
This sequence comes from Viscum album, assembly GCA_963277665.1. NCBI lineage: Eukaryota > Viridiplantae > Streptophyta > Magnoliopsida > Santalales > Viscaceae > Viscum > Viscum album. Next base: position 4,895 of record CAUJRU010003096.1, read on the forward strand.
ATGCTGATTTCGATTTCAAAGGATCATGTAGGGTTGCCTTTGATGAGTTGAAAATGAGATTGATTACACTACCAATAATGAAGCCACCCAATTGGGAAGAACCATTCGAGCTACATTGTGATGCTTCAAACCCATCAGTTGGAGCAGTATTTTCTCATAGAATTGAGGGAAGTCCACAAGTCATTTCATATGCCTCTAAAACCATAGATATGGCCCAATTCAACGACACAACAACAAAAAAAGAGTTTTTAGCAGTTGTTTTTCTTTAGAATGATTTAGATCATATCTGCTTGGAACTAAAGACATTGTGTTTTCTGATCATGCATCTCTTAGGTACTTGATGAAGAAGGCTGAAGCAAAACCAAGGCTTATGAGATGGATGCTATTACTACAGGAGTTCAACATAGAAATCAAAGATAAGAAGGGAACTGAGAACCAAGTGGCTGATCACTTAAGTAGACTACCTAACACCGCTGAAGTTGAAATTACAGACACCAAACCACTAAATGATCACCTTCCGAGAGAGCAGTTGTACTTGACTGAAGGAGAAGTACCTTTGTATGTTGACATGGTCAATTATCTGGTAACATCTCAGGTAAAATCTCATTTAAATTCTTACCAAATTCAAAAGATGAAATCTGAATCTAAATATCAAATCTGGGATGATCCATTTCATTGGAAGATTTGCAATGACCAAATGATCAGAAGATGTTTTCCTAAAAATGAAATTGAATCAGTCATTAGGTTTTGTCACACATTATCTTGTGGAGGCCACTTTGGACCTCAAAGGAAAGAGAGGAAGGTTTTAGAATCTGGACATTATTGGCCAACACTTTTCAAAGATTTTCATGAATTTTGCAAACGGTGTGAAAAATGTCTATTTACAGGAAATATTTCAAAGAGACAAGAAATTCCCCAAAATCCACTTAATTTTTGTGAAATATTTAAAGTTTTTGGGATAGATTTTTTGGGACCTTTCCCTATGTAATTTGGAAATTCTTACATTCTTCTTACTGTTGATTATGTTTTCAAATGGGTGGAAACAAAAGCCACCAGAACTGACGATGCAAAAGTTGTTGGTGGTTTTGTCAGGGCTAACATATTTTGTAGGTTTGGAGTTCCCAGAGCCATTATTAGTGATCAAGGGACTCACTTTTTCAATTGGAGAATGGCGACTCTGTTGAAAATGTATGGGGTGAATCATAAAATATCAACTCCCTATCATCCACATACTAATGGGCAAGCTGAAGTGTCCAATAGGGAAATCAAAGGAATTTTGGAAATGACTATTAATCCAAATAGAAAGGATTGGAGCCAAAGGTTAGAAGAAACATTATGGGCTTATAGTACAGCCTACAAAACTCCAATTTGAATGAGTCCATATAGGCTGATTTATTGGAAAAGTGGTCACCTACCTGTGGAATTGGAACACAAGGCATACTGGGCTGTGAGGAAGATGAATCTGGATCTTGGAAGTGCTGGGAAAGAGAGAAGATTTCAGTTACAGGAGCTGGAAGAAATTAGAAGGGAAGCATTTGAAAATTCCAGAATTTACAAAGAGAGAACAAGAGTGGCTCATCACAAACTGATTCAACAAAAAAACTTTCATCTTGGAGACAAGGTGTTTTTATTCAATTCAAGACTCAAGGTGATGCCAGGTAAACTTCGTTCCAGGTGGGAAGGACCATTTATAGTTACTCATGTATATCCTTTTGGTCATGTGCAGATTGTGAAGGATGGAGCGAAGGATCCATTCACTATTAATGGGCATAGATTTGAAGAAATCCCTTAGGACCATGACATCAGAGCCAATGGAGGAGATCACACTCCTCCACCCTGTTTATCAATAAACTCCATCAGGTCCTACCACTCTTTTATATTTTCATGATTTATGTGATTCGATTTCCAATATTCATACGTTTTAAATACATTTGAATGCATTGCGGACACTAAATCATTTATGTGTGGAGGAGGGAAGCTTTGTAGTTTAGGATTTTTATGTATTATTTGTTTTCCTATTTGTTTTAAAAAATCATGTGTGTGTTTAAAATTTTGTGTGTTTATTTTTTAATTTTGGTGTATTTTTGAAACTTTTGAGCTAAAATGATTATCATTGATATTTTTGAAACCCATGTCCATAGGAGAAATAATTTATTCAATGAAACTGAGCTTAAATGAATTCTTATATTGTTATTGTTTCAAGTTCAATTCTATGGGAATTTTATGAAAAATACTCTATTTTTTGAATCCCATGCCACATATCACTATCATTATATATGAAATCAAATTCCCATGAGGCTTCTGAACCTATTATTTTCATATTCTTTATATTCACCTCACTTCTTGAGAGAACCAAATCATGCTTATTTTTACCAGAATTTGATTTATTCGTTTCAAAACTTGAGGGTTTGGGGTACATGTGTTTTAAATGATTAAGGCATTTCTTTGGTTTGAAAGCCCCCTTTTCAAGTTAATCCCTTTAATTCTAGCCTACCATGTAAATTTAATCCTTGTAACCCATTGAATCCATGAACATCCTATTAGGTTAGCCACATTACAAGCCAATTTTCCCTAACCAACCTGCTCTTGAAGTGAAATTTCCAGATCTATTTGAACATAAGTGTTGGGGGAAGATGTCTTGTATTGTACTACCTTATTTGGGGATACTTTGGTTGAAAAAAATGTGGAAGAGATTTTATTGCTGCTGAAAAAAATCCATCTTGCTGAAAGCTGTACCTTTTCTGGAGCATTCATGATGAGAGAAGGTGTGCCTTTCTGGAGCTTCTAATGTAAAAAAGAAATCCGTGCCTTTTCTTGAGCTTTCAAGAAATATTATATTTGATAAGATTGAAATGTTTTCTGTTGAAATGATAAAATGTGTGAACATTCCTTGATATTACATGAAGAAGGAGCTTATTTTCTACTAAGGGGAGTGAATAGGAGACCATAATTTTTTGAAAATTAGAGTAATGCAATTTTGCTTCAAAAAGAGCCAAGCCCTCTTCATTCAGCCTCAGAATATTTAAAACTAAATCCTACCAACCTAAAGCCATTGAAAAACCTTAACAAGCCCTCATGATAAACATATGTCTTTGACTCACATCGGGTGGAGATGTAGGAATTTATCAAGCCTATGGTGACCCTTGTATGAGTTTGGATGAGAAAGACATTGCTAAAAAATTGAAATTTGTGTAATGAGAGAAAATGAAAGTTAGGTAAGTGTTTTGTGTGAATGGGAGGAGAAATGAAGAGTAAATTTATTTAATTATCCTAAATTAATAATATGAAATAATTGAGTTTGAGGAGGCATGATATATTTTGTTTCTTGCTTTCAAATTGGTGGATCTCATGGATATGTGTTTTGAATTTACATTGATTTTATTTTGATTCTGACTTGTCCAGGAGTCCAAGTGATAATTATGGGTTAATTGATAGAGTTAATATTTTAATTATTATTTATATGTTGTTCTATGATTTAATCCCTCCCAATTATTAAATGTGAGTGTATTTTCATAATTTATGTGTTTTTGGTGTATTTTGGGCTTAAATGTGAAAATGGGGTAATTCTCTAAAATTAGCGGTTTTATATAGCTTATGTTTTTTGGGCATAACTTTTATAATATTGGTCCAATTTAAGATAATCCTTTTTTTAGGATTACTATGCTTATGGGATTCATATTTTCCTTCTAGACCAAGACCCAATTCGAAACCCAATGGTACAGAAAATTCAATCAAGTGGAGAAATCAGTTTGGAAGATAGAATTGACGTTACTTCATTAAATATGGAATATCAGTTTCATCCGACATTATAATGAGTTTCTTCCAGCTTAGGTCGATATAGGACTTCAAAAGGACAGTCCATATTAAATTTCATAGATTATGGAACTCATTAATGCATCCTTTTTACACATCCAAGTGGAGTGGGTGAAACAGTGTTCGACGGCCAGAAAAGTAACTGTCATTTATTCGGCCATATCTTTCTTTCCACTAGTCCAATGACTCTCACATTTTTAGGGTCGATATCCAAATCCATTGTCAACATTCTATAAGAAGGAACATCTGTGAGTTTCGGCCGACTGGTGGGAAGAACAGAGGCAATCTTTGGGATGATAGATTCTAGAGCATCAAATTTTCTTTTCTTTGTTTTCTCTCTTTTGTTATTCTTAGTTTTGTAATTAATTTTCTTTCCACATAGTCAATATTAACCTTACCATGGTGGGGTAAACATATGTGTGATTGGTTAAGGAGAGGTTTTCCATGTTGTATTTCATGAGTTCCTTCTATTAATGTTTTAATATCCACTTTTCTCTTCTGCGAATCTGTTTCAATTGCTTATAACAATTTTTATTATCATGTACGATTGTATCTAATTTTAGATTCTGTTGTTCATTTATATTTGGTCAATGATCAATATCTCCCTCCACTAGTTTATGGTTTATAAATGATGGAATATACTGGGATTTAGTGGTGTAGTACTCGGTGATCACCGGTACGTGTGTGAGGAGTAGTGAATGTTCTTGATTTCTTGGGATAAACAAGACCCAATTGGGAATTGACTAAGATAATTAGGGGTATTTTATACAACTCTATTACACATTGGATGGATAGTAGGACAATCTGAGGTTTTAATAAAGTTTATTCTCACATTTTTATTTGACCAAGGGAGTGAGAAGAAATGATTCTGGATTCTCACTCTTAACGATTTAGCAGAGGAGAATTGGGTAAAATGAACAATGATAGAATTACAATTGGAACACCAACACTAACCTGATCACAATTTCATATCACTAATTTAAATCACATCATTTTTCAATTTGTTTCAAAAATTTCACTTAATTAGTTTACTTTATTTAGTTTCTTTCTTGTATTTTCTAAATCAAACAATTTCTAAAAACAACCTCACTTCTTTCTATTTTAAGGTGACAGCTTAATTGTTTTGCACTCCTCTCTTGAGAAAACCTAGGTAAACCACTATAATATATTTTTACATAGGTTATATTTGTTTTTTCCACACCCCACAACAAGATCATCTCAAAACATGGTGTCGTTGCAGGGGAGGTAGCGCCAACTTTTATTTTATTTTCTTTTCATTCTCTTTTCATCTTTTCTCTTCAAAATTGCATGAATCGAACCTCAAATCTGAACATTTACCCATAGATCATGGAAATTAAAGAACCATGTTGAATATAATTAGAAACATTAATTTGGAATCTGAATTTGGGGAAGTTCCCCTTGCAGTATCAAGTGAAACATAAAATTTTCACTCTGTTCCTGTTATCATGGCTGAAAATCAAAACCAAACACTTAGAGACCTCTATGCACCACAATTCCTTAATCAAAACAATCAACTTGTCATGCCAGTATTACAAAATGATTTTGAAATGAAATCTAACATGATTCCATTTCTTCCAAAGTTTTATGGTTTGGCATGTTAAGATCTAAACAAACACATCAAAGAGTTCACACATGTTTGCTCAACCTTTAGACCCCGTGGAATTACCGAGGAGCATGTAAAGTGGAAGGCGTTTCTGTTTTCATTGGATGGAGCTGCTAAAGAATGGTTGTACGGACTACAACTAGGAGACGTACATGACTGGAATGACCTGGTAAGATGTTTAATACAAATATTCTTCCCTACCTGTAGAAGCACAGCCATTCGGATGGAAATCTACACCATACGACAATCATCTGGAGAAACCCTTTATGTGTACTGGGAGAGATTTAAGAAGCTATGTGCCAACTGTACGCATCAAGACATTGAGGAACACCACATTCTTGTATTCTTATATGAAGGACTACTGAACAATGATAGAAACCTTCTTGATGCATCAACTAAAGGTGCACTGATTGACAAGTCACCAAAAGAATCCAAGGGCTTGATTGAGAAGATTTCCCAAAACTCGCAGCAATTTGGAAGAAGAGGTATTGGAACAAGAGGTATTCATGATGTACGAACTTCTCATCCATCACCATTTTTAGAAACGAAGATTGAAGAGATAACAGGTATGGTGAGGCAGATGGCCTTGAATCAAGTTAGTGACCAACAAGCGCCAGCTAAGGTATGTGGTTTATGCTCATCTCCTGATCATTTCACTGACCATTGTGCTAAAATACAGGGAATGGAAATTTGTATAGAAGCCTTTCAACCAAGGCAGTTCCAGCCAAATCAAGGATGGAGAGAGCCTAACCAAGTCCAATATGGATTTGGAAATCAGTAGAATCAAGCTAGGCCCCCGTACCAAAATCAGTTTCAAAACCAACCCTCATTTCAGAATCAATTCCAAAACCCTCCACCATTTCAGAAAAAGCAGTCTTATGACCAGCCTTCATACCAAAAACCAACCAATATCCAAAGGCCCTATGAGAAACCATCCACTAGTGCCCAACCTCCAATTCAAAACCAACAAAAATCTGAGTTTGAAGGACTGAAAGACACTGTTAACGATTTGTCCAACAAGTTTGAAAGTATCATGGAATTTTTAACCAAAAATACAGGTAAACTCCCTTCCCAAATAGTCCCAAACCCAAAATAGAATGTAAGTATTATAACTACAAGAAGCAGAAAAGAAATCCAACCACCAACCACTATTGAACTTGAAACAAGAAAAACTGATCTGGGTGAGAATGAAGTTAGAAATGATGAAAATTCATTTAAAATGCATCGAGAAGAAGATAAGAAAGAGGAGGATGATAATGGTAGGCCAAGAAGGAAGAAACAAGAAACACGATTTCAAAGGCAAAAAAGGGTGAAGAAAGATATACCACCACCATTTCTATCAACGATGATTGAATAAAAAAGGTTACAGGAAGAAGAACTTAAAAAAGAAATTTTGGACACCTTCCAAAAAGTGGAAATCAAAATATCTCTACTTGAAGCACTCAAAAAAATTCCAAAGTATGCTAAAATTTTGAAGGATCTTTTCACTAAGAAGAGGAGTCTTCAAGGGAATGAGAGGATAAATTTGGGATGAAATGTCTCAGCCCTTATCACACCACAATTGCCAACCAAATGTCAAGATCCAGGGACGTTTTCTATTCCATGCACCATTGGTTCATTAAATTTCTATAATGATTTGTGCAATTTAGGTGAATCAATTAATGTATAGCCTCACTCGGTATATACTTCATTATAGATGGGTGAAATGAAGCCCACATGAGTGGCGGTTCAGCTTGCAAATAGATCCACAGTTTTCTCAGCAGGAGTTCTAGAGGATGTCTTGGTAAAAGTCAAAGATCTTTTATTCCCTGCTGACTTTTATGTGTTGAATTTGGAAGATGATAGGATCCCATCACACTCACCGATCATTTTGGGGAGACCTTTCTTAAAGATGGCCAAAACCATCATCAATGTCCATGAAGGGACACTTACCATGGAATTTGGAGATAGCACTGTCCACTTCAATATTTTGGAATCCATGAGGCACCCATCAGATGATCATTCACTCTTCACACACTCCCATACAGATGACATAGAACCAATTAAAGAATCAGGTATGATTCATGAATTTTTATCATTAGGAGAGAATTCTTCCATTAAAGATATCACTGATCATATGGATTCCCAAACTCTTGGAGGTTCTGATTTCCTGTTGGAAGAACATGTAAAATCTGATTCCTATGATAATTTGTTAAATGATGATGAAGATGATATGATTTCTTGTGTACAGGATGTCAAACCATTGGATGTGGAGAACCTCAATTTAGTTTCATCTCTTGAGCATCCTCCTGATCTAGAATTAAAACCACTCCCCACTAATTTAAAATATGTTTACCTTATGGAGGGAGAGAAATTACCAGTAATAATTGCTAATAATCTATCTAAAACTCAATAAAAATCATTGACTGGGATTTTGAGAGAGAATAAACAAGCAATAGGGTGGAGATTAGGTGATATCCCAGGAATAAACCCAAAAATTTGCTCACATCAAATTTTTCTTGAGGGAGATTCCAAACCTGTCAGACAACCCCAAAGGAGGATGAAACCTACCCTGATTGAGGTTGTCAAAAAAGAGATTGAGAAGTTATTAGATGCTGGGATCATCTATCCCGTATCAGATTCCCAATGGGTTAGCCCCATCTTTGTAGTCCCAATGAAAACTTGCCTAACCATTGTGAGGAATGAAAAGAATGAATTAATCCCGGCAAGATTTCAGAATAGCTGGAGAGTGTGCAACGATCTTAGGAAGTTGAATCAGGTCACTCGAAAAGATCATTTCCCTATCATTTCATTGACAAGATGCTAGATAGATTGGCGGGGAGAACCCATTATTGCTTTATGGATGGATTTTCAGGTTATTTTCCGGTACCCATTACTCCCGAGGATCCAGAGAAGACTACATTTACTTGTCCTTTCGACACTTTTTCACACAAAAGGATGCCATTTGGACTGTGTAATGCTCCAGGTACATTTCAGAGGTGTATGGTAAGTATATTTTCTGATCACATTGAAGATTTCATGGAGGTTTTCTTAGATGATTTCATAGTTTTTGGAAATTATTTTGACCATTGTTTGAAAAGTCGGGAAAAAGTTTTTGAAAACTTGCATTGAAAAAAACCATGTTTTGAATTTTGAAAAGTGTCATTTTATTGTTGAGAGAGGAATTGTCCTTGGGCATGTCATTTCTCAAAAAGGAATTGAAGTTGATAAATCAAAAATTGAAGTGATAAATTCTTTGCCTTACCCAACTTGTGTGAAACATGTTAGATCATTTTTAGGACATTCAGGATTCTACAGGAGGATTATCAAAGATTTCAGTAAGATTTGTCTCCCTCTCTCTAGATTACTTTTGAAAGATGATGATTTTTATTTCAATGGATCTTGTAGGGAAGCCTTTGATGAGTTGAAATTGATATTGATTACACTACCAATAATGCAGCCACCCAATTTGGAAGAACCATTCGAGCTACTTTGTGATACTTCAAACCAAGCAGTTGGAGCAGTAATTTCTCAGAGAATTTAGGGAAGGACACAAGTAATTAAATATGCCTCTAAAACCATACATGCGGCCCAATTAAACTACAAAACAACAGAAAAAGAGTTTTTAGTAGTTGTTTTTGCTTTAGAAAGATTTAGATCATATCTTCTTGGAACTAAAGTCATTTTGTTTTTTGATCATGCAGCTCTTAGGTACTTGATGAAGAAGGCTAAAGCAAAACCAAGGATTTTGAGAAGAATGATATTACTACAGGAGTTCAACATAGAAATCAAAGATAATAAGGGAACAGAGAACCAAGTGGCTGATCAGTTAAGTAGACTACCTAACACTACTGAAGTTGAAATTACAGACATCGAACCACTAAATGATCACCTTCCAGAAGGGCAGTAGTAATTGATTGAAGGAGAAGTACCTTGGTATGATGACATGGTCAATTATCTGGTAACATCTCAGGTACCATCTCATTTAAATTCTCACCAAATTCAAGAGATGAAATCTGAATCTAAATATTACATCTGGGATGATCCATTTCATTGGAAGATTTGCAATGACCAAATGATCCGAAGCTGTTTTCCTAAAAATGAAATTGAATTAGTCTTTAGGTTTTGTCACACATTATCTTGTGGAGGCCACTTTGGACCTCAAAGGATAGAAAGGAAGTTTTTAGAATCTGAAATTTATTGGCCAACACTTTTCAAAGATTCTCATGAATTTTGCAAACACTGTAAAAAATGTCAATTTACAGGAAATATTTCAAAGACACAAGAAATTCCCCAAAATCCACTTAATTTTTGTGAAATATTTGAAGTTTGTGGGATAGATTTTTTGGGCCCTTTCCCAATGTCATTTGTAAATTCTCACATTCTTCTTGCTGTTGATTATGTTTCCAAATGGGTGAAAAAAAAGCCACCCGAACTGACAATGCTAAAGTTGTTTGTGATTTTGTCAGGGCTAGCATATTTTGTAGGTTTGGAGTTCCCTGAGCCATCATTTTTGATTAAGGTACTCACTTTTGTAATTGGAGAATGGCGTCTTTGTTCAAAAAGTATGGGGTGCATTATAAAACATCAACTCCCTATCATACACAGACTAATGGGCAAGCTGAAGTGTCTAATAGGGAAATCAAAGGAATTTTGGAAAAGACTGTTAATCCAAATAGGAAGTATTGGAGACAAAGGTTAGAATACACATTATGGTCTTATAGGACAGCCTACAAAACTCCAATTGGAATGAGTCCATATAGGCTGATTTATGGGAAACGTTGTCACCTACCTGTGGAATTGGAACACAAGGCATACTGGGCTCTGAGGAAGATGAATCTGGTTATTGAATGTGTTGGGAAAGAGAGAAGATTTTAGTTATAGAAGCTGGAAGAAATTATAAGGGAAGCATTTGAAAATTCCAGAATTTACAAAGAGAGAACAAGAGTGGATCATGACAAACTGATCCAACCAAAAGATTTTCATCCTAGAGACAAGGTGGTGTTATTCAATTCAAGACTCAAGCTGATGCCAGGTAAAATTTTTTCCAGGTGGGAAGGTCCATTTATAGTTACTCATGTATATCCTTTTGGTTCTGTGCATATTGTGATGGATGGAGCAAAGGATCCGTTCACTATTAATGGGCATAGATTGAAGAAATTCCTTGGGACCATGCCATCAGAGCCAATGGAGGAGATCACACTCCTCCACACTGTTTATCAAAAAACTCCATCAGGTCGTACCTCTCCTTTATATTTTCATGATTGATGTGATTCAATTTCCAATATTCTTATGTGTTAAATAAATTTGAATGCATTGTGGACACTGAATCATTTAATTGTGGAGGAGGGAACCTTTGTAGTTTAGGATTTTTATGTGTTGTTTGTTTTCCAATTTGTTTTAAAAAAACATGTGTGTGTTTAAAATTTTGTGTGTTTATTTTTCAATTTTTGTGTCTTTTTGAAACTTTTGAGCTGAAATGATTATCATTGATATTTTTGAAACCCATGTCCATAGGAGGAATAATTTATTCAATGAAACTGAGATTAAATGAATGGTGAAAATGATATTGTTTCAAGTTCAATTCTTTGGGAATTTCATGACAAATACTCTTTTTTTTGAATCCCCTACCACATATCACTGTCTTTATATATGAAATCAAATTCCCGTGAGGCTTCTGAACCTATTATTTTCATATTCTTTATATTCACCTCACTTCTTTAGAGAACCAAACCATGCTTGTTTTAACCAGAATTTGATTTATTCCTTTCAAAACTTGAGGGTTTGGGGTACAAGTGTTTTAAATGATTGAGGCATTTCTTTGGATTGAAATCCCCCCTTTTAATATAAACTGTGTGAACATTCATTTATATTACATGAATAAGGAGCTTATTCTCTACTAAGGGGAGTGAAGAGGAGAGCATACTTTTGTGAAAATTAGAGTAATGCAATTTTGCTTCAAAAAGAGCCAAGCCCTCTTCATTCAGCCTCAGAATATTTACAATTAAATCCTACCAACCTAAAGCCACAGAACAACCTTGACAAGACCTAATGATAAACATATGTATTTGACTCACATCGGGTGGAGATGTAGGAATTTATCAAGCCTATGGTGACCCTTGTATGAGTTTGGATGAGAAAGACATTCCTAAAAAATTGAAATTTGTGTAATGAGAGATAATGAAAGTTAGGTAAGTGTTTTGTGTGCATGGGGGGATAAATGAAGAGTAAATTTATTGAATTATCCTAAATTAAGAACATTAAATAATATAGTTTGAGGATGCATGATATATTTTGTTTCTTTCATTCAAATTGGTGGATCTCATGGATATGTGTTTTGAATTTACTTTGATTTTATTTTGATTCTGACTTGTCCAGGAGTCCAAGTGATAAGTATGGGTGAATTGATAGAGTTAATATTTTAATTATTTTTATATGTTTTTCAATTATTTAATCCCTCCCAATTATTCAATGTGAGTGTATTTTCAACATTTATGTGTTTTTGGTGTATTTTGGGCTTAAATGTGAAAATGAGGTAATTCTGTAAAATTGGCAGTTTTATATAGCTTTTATTTCTCAGGAATAACATTTATAATATTGGCCCAATTGAAGTGAATCCTTTTTATCGGATTACTATGCTTATGGGATTCAAATGTTCCTTCTGGACCAAGACCCAATTCGAAACCCAATGGTACATAAAATTCAATCAAGTGGAGAAATCTGTTTGGAAGGAAGAATGGACCCCACTGCATTAAATATGGAATATCTATTTTATCCGAACTTATAATGATGTTCTTCTAGCTGCGGTTGACAGAGGACTCCAAAAGGATGGTCCACATTAAATTTCATAGATTATGGAGCTCATTAATGTATCCTTTTGATGCGTCCAACTAGAGTGGGTGAAACATTGTTTGGCGGCTAGAAAAGTAATTGTCATTTATTCGGCCATATCGTTCTTTCCAATTGTCCAATGACTCCCAAATGTTGATGGTCGATATCCAACTTCATTTTCAACATTATATAAGAAGGGACCTCTGGGAGGTTCGGCCGGCGGGTGGGCAGAACAGAGGAAAAGTTCTGGAAGACAGATTCTGGAGCATCAAATTTTCTGTTCTTTGTTTTCTCTCTTTTGTTCTTCTTAGATTTGTAATGAATTATTTTTTCCACCTAGTCAAAATTAACCTTACCATGGTGCGGTAAAATTATGTGTGATTGGGGAAGGAGAGGTTTTCCATGTTTTATTTCATGAGTTACTTCTATTAATGTTTTAAAATCCACTTTTCTCTTCTGCGAATCTGTTTCAATTTCTTATAACAGTATTTATTATCATGTACGATTGTATCTGATTTTAGATTCTATTGTTAATTTATATTTGGTCAATGATAAATATCTCCCTCCACTAGGTTCTGGTTTATAAACGATGGAATATACCAGGATTTAGTGGTGTAGTACTCTGTGATCACCGGTACGTGTGTGAGGAGTAGTGAATTTTCTTGTTGCTTGGGATAAACAAGACCCGATTGGGAATTGCCTAAGATACTTGGGGGTATTTTCTACAACTCTATTACAAAATGGAAGGAGATTAGACCAATCTGAGGTTTTAGTATGGTTTATTCTCACATTTTTATTTGACCAAGGTAGTGAGAAGAAACGATTGTGGATTCTCACTCTTAATGATTTAGCAGAGGAGAATTGGGTAAAATGAACAATGATAGAATTACAATTGGAAAACCAACCCTAACCTGATCACCATTTCATATCACTGATTTAAATCACATCATTTTGCAATTTTTTTCAAAACTTTCACTTAATTACTTTACTTTATTTAGTTTCTTTCTTGTATTTTCTAAATCAAACAATTTCTAAAAACAACCTCAATTCTTTCTATTTTAAGGTGACAACTTAATTGTTGTGCAAACCTCTCTGAAGACAACCTAGGTAACCCACTATAATAAATTTTAACATAGGTTATATTTTTTTTTCACACCCCACGACAGGCTTGTGTCATATACATTATTGAACATAATTTCTATTAAAAATCCTATGGTGTTACAGGGGAGGCAAGTGAGCCCCCAGTTGGTGATGAGCCCTATTGCAGAAATTTCAGTGTGGCTGTGATATAAAGTCGAAAATATTGTGATAGATGTACTACATAAAACGATCCTCTAAACTTGTATCAAATCTGGGTGGGGAATGCACCAACCTTGGGTAAACACTTAGGGGGATATTTTTAGACCTAATTTGAAATAAGTTCATGTACTAGCAGTTCAGGGATGCTAAAAGAATGCACCATGATGCAGCGAGTGAGCCCAATGATGTGGTGGAAAAAAACATGTCCTAGATCAGGTTGGGGGAGTGTTATACATGTATTATAAGTCCTGTCATTTCCCCTTTCACAATTATTTTTAATAAGAGGGGAAAAAGTTGGTAGCCAATGGGTAGTGAGCCCTGATAAATAATAAGATCATGAGGTAGTGAGCCAAATTGGAAAATATTATGATACAAGGATTGAGTATGATTATCCTTACCACAATCAAGTATCACATTAAGAATGGGGGAGTGTTAGTAATAGATTATAATTCATATTATTTCTGTCCTTATCAGAAGGCCTTTTAAGAAGAGGGTTTTATAAATGCCCCTGTGGGGTAGTGATCCCTACAGAGGAAAATCCATTATTTAGTTAGCTAATTTAGTAAATATTGTGTTATTGGAACATCATAAAATGATCCCTTAAACTATTATCAAAGAAAAATGGTAATTCTAGGGTTTCTATATTAGTGAAAGGTGGAGGTTATTCATCAAAAATGGATTCTGAACTTAAATTGAGAGAATTTTAAACTATACAAGAATCAAATACAACACTAATTCTGTTAATATGTATGGATTTATTTATATCTATGATTCATGTAATTAACCCTAATATAGGTAGTTGAGCATTATTAAGAACATAAAGAAGAAAATTTGATGTTGGTTTTATAAGAATCATTTCTTTAGTGTGATCTTTATCCAACACAATCTAGATGAAATTGATTCCATTTAATTTATCATGAGAAATGTGGAAAAATTTACTAAAAATAAATGAAGTAAATTTAAATGTCTGATAAGATAAATTGTAGGTTATGTGGAACTTGTTTGGGGACCTAAGGATGCAACATAATGTGTTAATTTCAACATTATTTGATCAAGTGAATGTTGTTTTGGAAGACATGCATGGTCTCTTAAATATTTTTCTTGACATAAAGTTCATCAAGAACATCTTGAGAAGAATTCCACCTTGGTTCAATCCGGAAGTCCCAATAATAGAGGAAAATAATAAAAAATATTTATAATTGGATATCTTGTATAATACTATTATCACGTATGAAATGAGAAATGATGATAAAGATGATTTCAATAAAAGGGAGGTATAAAGTGGTGAAATTAAGGTCCATGAATAATCCCACCATAGAGGATGTGCATGAAGAAAGATAGGTGGATGAGGTGACTTCATTCTTTTACTAAAATCTTTAAAGGTTGAAATTAAGTATTAATGGGAAACTTCCACTCATAATATTTTTATGTGGAATGGTTTGGAATCTTACAAACAAGTGTCCCAAGAAATTTCAATATGGAAGTGAGGATGATGATGAAGTTCTCATAAAGAAGTATTAAACCATTGTAAAAGGTAGGAAATTCATCAAGAAAAATTTGTTCAAGAAGAAGAACCTTATTTTATATTAAAATAATAGTTTATTGTAAGTTGAGGTAGAATAAATTTAAGAGAAAAAATGTTGTAGATAAAATTATTTGGAGGTGATTCTAATAAATTCCCATACAACGAAAGAGAGAAAAAATGCAGTAGGAAAAGTGGAAGGAACATTTAATCTCCATACTGAATTAGAATATTCTCTTGAGGATATAGATATTTAGAGGGCCAAAATGAACAAATCAAATATAGTGTTTCATAATTAATAACTATATATATCACATCAAGCATTAGAGAAGTTTGAGCTATATTAAGAAACTGAGAAACCAAAATATGAAAATCCATAAATATCTGAGACGGTAACTAAGTAAAAGCTTGATGTTTAAGAACATTCTAGGTTTATCAATTGTTTTACTAACATAATAAAATTTTGAATCTCATTTTTCAATGAATATGAGTACGATGTTGTTGTTTTGTGAATAAATTTTGAAGATCTTGATTAAATATTGACTCTCAGTGTGATATCAATAATTTTGGTCTACTTAGTGATATAAAAAGTGGAATTAGAGTACAATAGTCTAGAAAAATAGTAAAATATTTTTCAAGAGAATAAAAAATCACATTAAAAAAACACAACTGGAATGGGATTGATCAAATACTAAAAGTAGTGATAATTAAATCTAAACCACTTGATCCCACTTTGAGGTTGATGATTAATTTGTATAAAAATAATATCAAATTGTTTAGAGAAACCATGGTACAACTGAAATTGAAGAAATGTAACACAATATTTCACATTGTATCAGGATCTATTGTTGTAGATATTTGGGATATTCCAATAAAGTATAATCTATATCCCAGAGTCACCATAGGGAACAAGATTAAAATAAGAATACATACCATGTTCAATATTTAAGGAATACTTTTAATGGTAATTGTTTTCGGTTTTATGTATTTGGACACAGGGTTATTTATTTATTAAAGACTATGTTGAGGAATATTCCAATGTAGACCCAAAGTGGTTACACACAACAGCTCAAGGAATCCTCAAATGAGATGAAAACCCAAAATTGATTTTCATCTTATCAATATGATGTTATTAAATTATACTCTAAGAGAGATCAAGAATATAATTCAACAGTAGGTATGAATATGTAGAAATTGATCAAAAGGTAATTTGATGAGTATACTATTGCTTTAGTGATTCCCCTAAAGCATTATACTGTTAAGGTGTATGAATACTTGATATTCGATTCAATTACAGAATGAAGGGAAATAATGATCTTTTCATTATAATCATGTACAATATTGATGGTGTCATAAAATTTAGTAATGATAATTGTATAAAAATTATTTTCTTAGGAAAATCAATTCTTGGGGGAAATGATATTAGACATGCTGATGTTTTGATTATTGAAGGCCTTAGTCATAATTTGTTATGTGTTCTTCAACTGTGTAACTCATAGAATGTTATATACTTTAACAATTTCTTTGTGCGTCATCAGGGGAGAAATTGGATCCATTTTCATTTAGGGAAATCTTATGAAGTGGAATATTCACATCATGATTGGAGAAAATGATATGTGATTTCTGTACAAGGAGATAGAAATTAGTTTAGCGTATAAAAAAATTATGCATTTAAGACAACCGACCTTTGAAGATCAGGTGAAATTTTATCAATCTAACGATATTCCTAATATATGAAGTGATAATATTCACACAAACAATGATTTCAAATAAGGGAAGATTACTTGAAATACTTATAATGAAAAAGAAACAATGTCAACCATAGTATTGGAATTGGGGCATATTGATGTGTTGAGACCTATCATTCCAAAATAAATTGATGAGAAGATATACTATATCATATTTAACAATTATTACAATACAATGTGACGTATATTTGTCATCACCGACATGTTTAAGGGGTTTAGTTTTATAATAAAAAATCGATGAGATGAAAAAATAATGCATGGATAAAACATTCTAAGGATCAAAACCGACTATGTCATAGGTTTCACTAATAGATTGGTAGAATATTATCATGAGATGAATTGAATAAGACACAATGTCCAAGAAGTGAGAAATACTTATGAAAATGGTGTGGTTGAGAGGATAAATAAGACCATGAACCATATGGATAGAATAACTATTATTGAGAAATTCATACAACATATTTTTTTAAAGAACCCGTTTTATTATCTGTATATATTTATAACAGAGCATTTTTTTGTTTCTGAGGGAAAATAAGACACCATATGAGGTGTGGTATATAAATAATCCGACTATTAATTACATTCAAATCTTTAAAATTGTCTCATTCATATTATGTTTAAATATATAAAGTAAAAAAATTTAGGTTAATGAACGGTCATCTATTGGATACTCAATTAAAATAATAGAATAAAAATGCTTCAACACGAAGCTGGGAAATGAGTTTGCAAGCAATTAAGTCACTATAGTATAAAATGAATATAATTTATTAGAATTTGGTGGGTATTTTACTAATAATAGTGTTGAGGTGTTATGAAATTCATGGGGTAAATGTGGTAAATGTTGATTCAAATAAAGACTACAATGAAAAGAAAGATGAAGCCAGATCAGATACTCCACCTAAGACATAGAGGAGCGTTGAAATTGAAAAGGAGAATATAATAAATGGATAGTTAGTGCCAGTGCATATAATAATAATGAAGTCTCTAAGAACACTCCTTTACATTAGTAGATAATATTTTTTCTTAAAGAAGCTATTGGATACAATAATTGTTTTCAGGAGATGAAAGAAGAGCATGAACAAATCCAAATGAATTAGATGTGAGAGATCATTCTAAGAACATTATATTAGAATTTCATTAGGAAAAATAGGGTATATTTAATGAAACTAAATAATGATTCCATGATTACTAGAAAAAAAGAACAAGTAGTTTTTATAGGATACTCTTAGATTAAGGGGATTTATATAGATGAACATTTTTCAACTATTTCTAGGATAGAGACTATTCGACAATTATTACTCATAATAGTGAAAAGGATGTTCAAAGTTTTCTATATTTATGTAAAATGTGATTGGTTGAATGTAGTTATTGGGGAATATGTTTACATTGAATATTTTGATGACTTTCTTTTCAATTATGATTAAAACAATGTCTTTCAGTTGGAGAAGGTGTTATATGGGTTGTATGAGGTACCAAGATCATGGAACTCAAGACTTTATTAGTATTTGAATAGTCTTAGTTTCCAATGGGGTGGAGTTGATTACAATAAATATATAAATATTTGGAATATTCAAAGGATGATGGAATTAGTTTATGTCGGTGGAATAATATTTAGTTTATTTAATGAAAAATAGTGAAAATGTTTTTATAATTCATGAAATGCAAGTTGAAATTATTCATGATTGGTGATATAAAATTATTCATTGGTTTACAAGTGACACAAGAAAGCCATGAAATATTTATATCTGAATTAAAATATGAAAAGGAGGTTCTAAGAAGATTTTGAATGGAAAATTATAAGGATTTGAAAACATCAATTTCTACCTAAATGTAATTTTCATGGGATGAAGAGGGAAGCATGATTAATATAACAAAATACAGACAGATCATTAGAAGCTCGTTATAATTAATAGTGAAATGAACCAAAATTTTATTTTCCACATTCTAGGAGGAATGGTATCAATGTATTCATAAGAAAATAAAACTAATTGAAATAAAAAAAATATTATAGTATATCAAATGCAAGATGGATTTTTCATTTAAATATAATTAAAAATCTAAATAATAGTTATTGGTCCCTACATATACAGATTGGTCTTGTTTAGTAGATGATGGAATTTCAACATCAGTGGTGAATTAAATCATAGTGGGAGATATAATACTTAAATAATTAGGAAATATGATTTCATTTCTATGAGTACCATATAATTTACACATATTATGGTTAATTAAGATTATATGTACTTACTATGCCTGAAGCAACAATATAAATATATGGGAGTCAAAGATAATTCTCTGATCAAAATCTATTTTGATAACTCAAGTGTTATAAACCTTTTAAAAAATATATCTTATCACACATGGATGAATAAAATTAAGATCAAGTATCATTTTTTCAAGGATAAGGTGGATCATAGGTTATTGAATTTTGTGTATGTGACTAAAGACCTTTATGTCACAGACATTCTGACAAAGGCCTTACCCAATGATGCATTTGTTTGAAATCAGTTAGCTCTTAGAGAAAATTCAAAAAACCCATAGTTGATCTCTTTGGATATATAAGACCCAATCCTTGAAGTATGGTGTGTATGTGTAATTTACCTTATTTCAAACCAAAATGGAATGGACTTTGGGTTCTTTGACAAAGGGGTACAATTCATTATAATGAAATAGGGAGATGCTGAAAGGGGGAGCATAAACCAAGGGTATTTTAAAATATTATGATGTTGAAGTAGTTCATTTAATAATGTTAAATCATGAAAGGAATTTATTATGGAAGAGGTTTATAATTCCTGGTTTAAGAATTTGGATTATCACAATCTACAACCAGTGTAACATTATTCAAAAAGTGGTTTCTATTTTTCATTTGATTTCATGAAAGGTACAATATGAGACTTCGAGATTGAAGTAGTTCATTTATGAAATTTTCATACTACTATTGTTTTTCATGCTGATATGGTCTCATGTGTGCTTAGAGTACCTATTGAGTAAGTTTTTTATATCTTTCTAGAGTTTCCTTCTAAGAATAGTGATTTAGGATGAAAGAGTTTGAGATTTTTCATTGAAATGAAAAATAAGGGTTAAAGTGGTATAAATGGTTTAAGTGTTTTACACAAATACAAAGGCGGATATTGTTAAAACCTGTTCTCATTGACACTTTAATGTTTTTATATTGCTGTTTTTATTTATAAATGATGTCTTATAAAGGTTCATTGTTTTTTTGGAATAAGGTTTTAATGGTGGTATTGTTTCCTAGTGTTTTTTAAAATTTTCATCAGAAAATCGATGGAAATGATGGTTTTCATGTAAGATTCATTAAAAATAAATAAGGATTTTGTGAAAACATAAGATTCATATAGGTCATGAAAGATGATTACATGATTGTGAGAGAGGGTCACCATTCATAGTGTAGTGGTTGTGTTCTGGTCAACCATGTATGATTATTGGTGGCAATAAAATAGGATCATAAAATCATGTGAGGATGCCTTTATTTATAGTTGGAAGGATAAAGTCTTTATATTGAGGAGTTTTTCAATGAAGGAGTAAACAATGAATTGTGATTAATAACATTTTATACCCTTTTACAATATAAGGCCCTACTAATCATTTTATTAAAAATAATCATAAAACCTAAAGTATGAGATGAATTATTATACTAAGACTTATACTTATATAGAAAGGGTTTTGTGAAGTGTTGTGGACATGAAAGGGTGTACACAGAATCAAGTCTTCTTGAGGCATAACATAGTGAATAGAAACTGCATAAGGGATGTCATTATATAATAATTTCATGGGAAGATCACACAAGTCATTAGTGGGTGAGTATCATGCGATGGATATCATATAGTGTAAATCACATGGTGGAATCACATGGTGATCAATGAACCATTTATGGTCAATAATATCTCATGAATAAGTATCCTAGGAATCAAATATTATATCAAAAGGACGATTTCATATCTCAGATTAAAACAGAGCTTCATGGTACACTCACATATTTGTGAACGAACTCAATGATGTATGGATCATTAAAATAATCATCTGAAGGAGATGTGAGAACACTTTATCGAGATAAAGAAGTGATCGTTCAATTTTTTAGTGATTATAAATTAGTAGGGACATTGAGTCCACTTCTAACATTGTAATGGAAGTTCACTATAGTGGATTTGGTACAAGAGTACATCATCATTGTATGCACCTTGGGCTAGTCCAGCTAATGGTTAACTATAAGGCCCCATCCTTAATCCTTACTTAATCTTGATTTATTACAAGATTACACATTGAGGATCTTTTTGGGTTTAGAGTTTTAGAGAATTAGATCATAAAACTTGCATTACATTCCACATATAAACAAAGTGGTTACAAAAAGATAGTATTCTTCATTCCCATCAATGGAAACATATTTAAAATAAACATGGATTCTTTCTTGACACTTCCTTGACTCTATCATCATATCATGTACCTTTCCCATGACCTGTGAAAAACATTTCAAAAAACATGGGATGAGCATAAAAAGATCAGTAAGGGATATAAAAATATGGAAAGGAAACATGGGTACATATATACATAAGGATGAGATGATACTTTACCCAAAAAACATAAGCACTTTAACATACCTCCTCAAATCATGAATAAATCATAGAAATCATAAGACATAAAGGTAACTTGAGGCATTCATAACATTCTTACGTAGGGAGTAACCCTCTTTGTTACGTTTGGAATACCCATCACAGTATATTCCCTAAATCTCTTCTGAGAAACCTTAACGTTTAACTCCTTCGCGTTACCCAATGCATTGGAGAGCTATATCGGGCTCACACGCCCTAAGTTTATCACGGAACCACCCGTCTTCATAATAATGCCCAAGAACATCAACATAATCGTATCACATAAAACATGCATAAAGGAAACATAAAATTTCCACCTTTCAATCACAAGATATCAATACAACACATTGATATAAAAACATTATTAAAACCATTTTCAATACCAAAATAAAAGAAAATTAAAACATGGTATTTATTTTTCTTTTAAAAAGAAGGTATGGCTTGTAGAGGAAGCTGAAACTCAAATAACGGCCACGACGGCGGAGAAGTCATTATCGTCGCATACGTACGACAAAAACATTCCCTTTTGTCATTTAGTAAACGCTTCGTATAAAAAATATTCCTTTTGAATAAATGTAAAAGTCAAAGGGGTTTATACACCATATAAAAGAAAGTTGTGTATAAAATAAAATATGCCTCAATGAAAGAAGATTTAGACGAAGTCCCATACCTCGGGTTCGGCTTGAATCGATCATTCTTTAATGTCCTGAATAATAAACTTGAGTCAATTTCTACTTAATTAAGAACCTTTTTCAAGTTCATTATTCATTTTATATCACTTATTTCCATGTCATTAACACTATGTAATTATTTAAGTTAATAACGGTCGTTTTAACGATCATTGGTACTTGAGTAAAAAATAAACCCTTTATAATTACATGTTGTTCATGTATACATTATATCCAGAATTATAATAAATATTTATATATCATATATATCCAGTATATACATGAATTTATAATATTACATAATCATTTATAGGTAAGAAATGAAATGCACCGGTCATGGAGACGGTAAGCCGTACGTACGCATGAACGCTACTTTCATTTCAATTTCATATTTTATAGAATGGAATCATAATGATATAAAGGTATATTATAATTCCAGTATAATATCATATATAATATCATAGTCCCATCCTTTATACGTCCCACATATGGTATTTAATGAATCAAATCACTTTGAGGGGGCGGTTGTCCGCACTTCCTTAAATGAAGATATCACGTTCACCCATAATGGAAACCATAAAGTTATGACCAAAAAGGATAATACAGAAGCTTAAGGAAAACCTAAACATATTAAATATCATATATAAATATAGTTACATCTTAATGTCAACCTTTGAAGGTGTTAAAATAATGTTGAACAATCATCGTTTCGGGAGGCATAAATTCACCATCCACGGAAACAGTATGTTCATTAACCATTAGATGTAGGTGTGTGTAGGTGTAGCTCAAATCCTTATTATGAAAAACATCCTAGTATATTTAGGATACTGTAGTTGTTACAAAAGAAAATAATAAAAAGAGTTTAGGGGGTTGGAGAAGCAAAATAAAACAAAAGGACTAGAAAGAAGACATTACCTTAAAATCGGGTAACTCCCTTTGGTTTGAGCTCAAAGGCTTCCATGGGAAGACTTCTGCCCAAATTGAGGCTTCAAGGAGTAATAGAGGGAAGTGGAGAGACAAAATGGGCAGGTGTTGGCCGAGCCAAAGTCTTTGGGAGTGTGGGTAAGGAGGTAGAGGTGGGGGCCTTTTATAAGATGAGAGGAGGGGCACTCTTAGAAAATAAAGATAAGTTACTTTATTTTAAAATGAGTTTCGGATTAAAAAGGTCCCACATTGATATAATTCGAGGATAAGGTGATAAGGTTTCGAAATCCACTCATCCAATTGGTTTTGTCCATGTGTAGGTTTTATATTTTACATTATCTTTCCATTTTATTTAAATCGTTAAATAATGAGGTCATCGCTGCATCATCATGATGTCATAAATAATTTAATTTATATAAAGTCTAAAAATTATAAAAAAAATACTATGATGTAGGAAATCGTTTTATATTTCTAATGAATATTTATAGTAAAAAATATGACTTTAATAACCCCATATAAAAATTGTTTTAGTAACATAACTCATTTTTGTGTCATTTTTACTTTAACTTTTAATAAAAGGTTATTTATGTCATTTCCCAACCAAAGTTGCTCAATGGGGTCCCCAAGTTGACTCATGGCTTGTCATGGTCGGCCATGACACAACCAATGAATCTAGGACATGTGTCAAGCTCATCTAAGTTTATTAAAGCATTATTTTTACCTTAAACTACACTAATTACCACTAATCACGATTAAAAACTTAATAAGTTACTATTCACCAAAAAATTATTTTAATCTCATTGAACCACATTTTACTTCTTAATGAAAACCATGTATGTTGGATTTTTGAAATTCAAAACACAATGACGGCAAAATTTCATTTAAAGGGAAAAATTAGTTTTTATAAGTACCACTTAGTGGTTTCACTATTCATCAAAATTTGAAGATTTTCAGAAAATTACCAAAAATTAACCCTAAGCTATATTTGATTCTATGAATTCAAAAATGAATTCTATTTTACAAAATTCAAAACATATAAGTCACATTAATTAATTTAATAATTAGTTCCCGCTGTCATGACAAATAGCGTGTTTTTATGAAACAATAAGTATCAAAAGATTGACACTAGTTTAAGTCCAATTTCAAAGTGAAATTGATTCCAATGACCACCATTGGATAAAATGGTAAAAATATATTCTAATTCCACATCAAAACCAATTCAAAGGATAATCTAATCATATAAATAAATTATATTAAAAAGTAGTTTTGATGTAAAATGCAGTATTTTTCACTATTCATTAAAAAAATGAACATTGTCTGAAAAATACCAAAAATTCACACAAAGTAAATTTTGATGTCCCAATCATAAATAATAATTTTATTTTGACAAACATAGCTTAATAAATTGTCAAAAGATAGATTTCAAAATGGTTTTCCATCAAAAGGCAGTAAAACAATCTTTTAAGAATATTAGTGTATTCCATGCATAAGATTGTATTTATTTTCATTTTAAGCCTCTAAAACACTATCTTAATCATTAATAGACATAGATAAAAATATCTATTATTCATTACTTACTTGGGATGTTACATCCATCCCCCCTTTAGAAAATTACGTCCACACAATTTATTTACTTATCAAATAAATGGGGGTACTTATCCCTTATTGCATTTTCAGATTCCCATGTTGCCTCTTCCATCATGTGGTTTTTCCACAAAACCTTAACCCGATGAATCACCTTATTCCGTAACACTTGCTCCTTATGGTCAAGAATCTGGACAGGTTATTCCTCATAAGATAGGTTCTCTTACAGCTGAACTACCTTTGGACTCAAAACATGAGATGGATCTGGCATATACTTTCTCAACATCGAAACGTGAAAAACATTGTGTACCTGAGATAAACTCGGAGGTAAAGCCACCCGGTATGCAACTGATCCAACTCTCTCCAAAATTTCATATGGTCCAATAAAACATGGAATCAGATTTCCTTTCTTACCAAATCTCATCACACTTTTCCAAGGAGAAACCTTGAGAAAAACATGATCACCTACCTCGAAAGATAGATCCTTTCTCCGGTTATCCGCATAACTCTTCTGCCTGCTCTGAGCTGTTCTCATGTGCTTCTGAATCAGCTAAACTTTTTCTGCCATCTCTTCTACCAATTCTGGTCCCATCAACTTCCTTTCACCCACTTCATCCCATAAAGCTGGAGTACGACATCGCTTCCCATATAATGCCTGAAATGGTGCCATCTTTATACTGGAATGAAAACTGTTATTATATGAAAATTCAACCACAGAAAGATGTTGGTCCCAACTTCCCTGATAATCCATAGAACAAGCTCGTAGCATATCCTCCAATGTCTGAATTGTTCGTTCTGACTGCCCATCTGATTGAGGATGAAAAGCTGTACTAAAATTTAATTCAGTACCCAACAACTTCTGATGGCCTTTCCAAAAGTTAGAAGTGAACCTGAGATCACGATCAGATACAATGGAGAGGGGAACTCCATGTAACCTGACTATCTCTTTAAGATAAAATGGGAAAGCTGATCTAGGGAAAAAGTATCTCGTATAGCAAGGAAATGAGCAGATTTAGTCAAGCGATCAACAATAACCCAGATTGCATTATTACCTCGAGATGTCTTCGGTAATCCCACAACAAAGTCCATGGATATATTCTCCCATTTCCACTCTGGCACTGGTAAAGGCTGAAGCATCCCTTTCGGTAACTGCCGCTCTGCTTTAACCTGCTGACATGTCAAACAATTCACAATAAAATCAGCAATATCTCTTTTCATTCCATCCCACCAGTAATACTCTCGCAGATCTCTATACATCTTAGTACTGCCAGGATGAACTGAAAACGGAGAACTATGAGCTTCACATAACAACTCTCTCTTCAACTGTGAATCACAAGGCACACACAATATCTTCCCAAATCTCAAAATGAAATCATTATCAATGTTGAATTCAGGCAACTTACCTTTCTGAACCAGCTCTACCTTTTTCTGCAACTCACTGTCTTGCTTCTGTGCTTTCTTGATTCTATCTGATAGAGATGATCTCACTGATACCTGAAACAAAACAGAAGAACTTCCTACACCAACAACTTCTATGCCAAAGTTCATCAAATCCTTAACCAAAGGATCACGTTCCAAATGCAACATTGCTAATGAAGCATTACTTTTTCGACTCAAAGCATCAGCCACTTTATTTGCTTTTCCCAGATGGTAATGAATTGTACAATCATAATCCTTGATTAATTCTAGCCATCTCCTTTGTCTCATGTTCAATTCTTTCTAAGTGAATATATACTTTAAACTTTTGTGATCGGTATATATTTCACACTTTACTCCATACAAATGATGCCTCCAAATTTTTAAAGCAAAAACAACGACAGCTAATTCCAAATCATGTTTAGGGTAATTTACCTCATGAGTTTTCAACTGTCATGAAGCATAAGAAATTACCTGATCATTCTGCATTAGGACGCAACCAAGTCCTTTAAATGAAGCATCACTGTATATAACAAACTCACCATTCCTAGAAGGTAGTGCCAAAACTAGAGCATTTACCAATCTTCATTTCAATTCCTGAAAACAATCATCACATTCTTTTGTCCAGATAAACATAACACCCTTCCGAGTTAGCTTAGTCATTGGACTAGATAACTGTGAAAAATTTCTAACAAACCTTCGGTAATAGCCTGCCAATCCAAGGAAGCTACGAATCTCAGTTACATTTGTGGGTCTTGGCCAGTCTTCCACAACTTTTGTTTTTGCAGGATCAACAGTTATCCCATCTTTAGAAACAATGTGACCAAGGAAGGAAATTTATTGCAACTAAAACTCACACTTGCTGAATTTCCCATACAATTTATTTTCTTTTAAGGTTTGCAAGATACCCCTTAAATGTCTTTCATGATCCTCTTTACTTTTTGAAAACACCAAAATATCATCAATGAAAACCACCACAAACTTATCCAAGAACTCATGGAAAATTCTATTCATTAAGTCCATGAATACAGCAGGTGCATTGGTTAGCCCAAAAGGCATTACTACAAATTCATAATGGCCATATCTCGTACGGAACACGGTCTTCGGAATATCTGCCTCATTTACCTTCAGCTGATGGTACCCCGATCTCAAGTCAATCTTTGAAAAAAACTGAGCTCCTTGGAGCTGATCAAAAAAATCATCGATATGAGGCAAAGGATATTTGTTCTTAACAGTGATGTTATTCAAGGCTCTATAATCAATGAAAAGTCTCATAGAACCATCTTTCTTTTTTAAATATAAAACAGGAGCACCCCATGTTGATGTGATAGGTCGAATGAAACCTTTCTCTAATAAATCTAGCAATTGCTCCTTTAACTCTAAAAGTTCAATTTCAGCCATTCGATAAGGGGGTTTTGAAATTGGCTTAGCATTAGGAACTAAGTCAACCGTAAACTCAACTTCCCGATCTGGTATTATTCCAGGAAACTCATCAGGAAAAACATCAGGATACTCATTTACCACTGGCACATAATTAATCTGAATAGTTCCTTTATTTTCAGCGATGTGTGCAAGGTAACATTCATTTCTATCTTTTACAAGTTTCTCGGCCTCTTGATAAGTTATCAACATTAAGGGTTCATTCTTGTACACAAACTGAAATTCTTTCTGAAAAGTAACTTTTTAGCTCTACAGTCAATCTTAGCATGGTAAATAGAGAGCCAATCCATACCCAGGATAACATCAAACTCTACTAGAGGTACACCAATAAGGTTTTCAAGTAGGTTCTTTCCACAGATAAGGATATGAAGATTCTTATAAATTCTTTTTTCCTCAACATTTCCCCCAGGTGTCTTTACCACAAGTTCAGGAGTCATTTCTTGAGATGGTATTCCCATTTTACTAGAAAAGGTTTCAAAGATGAAAGAATGTGTAGACCCTGAATCAAACAACACACTGGCATAATCTGAAAAAACAGACAAAGTACCTGATACAACTTCATTTGATGGCCCGACATCTGCTGAAGTAGTTGAAAAGGATTTCACTAACCCTTTCTTCTTGTATTCTAACTGCTTCCCATCACTCAAGCTCTTTGTCGGACACTCATTTGCAAAGTGACCCATCTCATTTCACTTAAAACATTTCACTAACTGTAAATCAAATTTGGTCTTACCATCACCCTGATCTTTTTCAGTGCAATCACGAGCCTTATGTCCCATCTTACCACATCGGTAGCACTTTCCAGATTATAGAAGACATTCCCCAGCATGCCTTTTGCCACATTTATCACAAACTGGAAGCTTAGTTTTCTTACCATTAGACTTTTTTGAAGAATTCTTACCTTCCTCCTGCCACCTCGGTCTCTTGTTCTGTTGGTTGTTATAGAACACTTGATCATCGGCAAACTCCATTTCCACCTTCTCAGCACATCAAACAAGCTTTTCATAACTTTTAAACTCACGAGAAGCTAATGCCCTTCGATATTTTGACTTTAATCCTGAGTAAAAACGATTGATTTTACTATCAAGGTCTCAGATAAAATTTGGAGCATACCTTTCCAATCGAGTGAACCTTTCTTCATAGGTAGCCATTGAGTCTTCCTCTTGCCTCAATTCCAAGAATTGATTTTCCATCCTATGTCGAAGAGCCTTAGGAAAATACTTCTCAAGAAAGATACCTTTGAATTATTACCAGTCAAGAGCATCAATCTCATCAGCGTCCCTGATATTTTTAACCATAGACCACCACTGATATGCCTCACCCTCCAAACGGTAAATAGAAAGACTAACCTTTTGATTGTATGAACACCCCATGACATAAAAAATCTTCTCCAGTGCTTTAATCCACCCTTCAGCTAGCACAGGGTCAAATGAGCCTCTGAATGATGGGGGATGTTGCCTCATGAAATGTTCCACCACTGACATGTTCCTCTGCGGTTGATCTTGCTGATCTCGTGCATGGATACCACCACCATTTATAGCTTGAGTGAACTGCGCCATTACTGCAACAAACTGTTCAGTTCCAATTCCGACCATCTCAGGATGCTGATTCGGAAGATTATTTCCTTCTGTATTCCTTCCTAGCACTGCTTCCCTATTTACTCTGCGGAAAACCATTCTGAACAAACATGTCTTAGATGAAGCAACATGGTAATCTTTAAATGCTATATCATTTCAAAAAAAATATTTTTGGATAATCATTTAATAGAATTATAACTCATAAAGTTATCTAAACCGACCACTGATACCAACTATAAGGCCCCAGCTTTAAACCTTACTTAATTATGAGTTATTACAAGATTACACATTGAGGATCTTTTCGGGTTTAGAGTTTTAGAGAATTAGATCATAAAACTTGCATTACATTCCACATATAAACAAAGTGGTTACATAAAGATATTATTCTTCATTCCCATCAATGGAAACATATTTAAAATAAACATGGATTCTTTCTTGACACTTCCTTGACTCTATCATCATATCATGTACCTTTCCCTTGACCTGTGAAAAAAATTTCAAAAAACTTGGGATGAGAATAAAAATCTCAGTAAGGGATATAAAAATATGGAAAGGAAACATGGGTACATATATACATAAGGATGAGATCATACTTTACCCGTAAAACATAAGCACTTTAACTTACCTCATCAAATCATGAATAAATCATAGTAATCATAATACATAAAGGTAACATGAGGCATTCATAACATTCTTATGTAGGGAGTAACCCTATTTGTTACGTTTGGAATACCCATCACAGTATATTCCCTAAATCTCTTCGGAGAAACATTAAAATTTCACTCCTTCACGTTACCCAATGCATTGGAGAGATATATCGGGCTCACCCGCCCTTAGTTTATCACGGAACCACCCGTCTTCATAATAATGCCCAAGAACCTCAACATAATCGTATCACATAAAACATGCATAAATGAAACATAAAATTTCCACCTTTCAATCACAAGATATCAATAAAACACATTGATATAAAAACATTATGAAAACCATTTTCAATACCAAAATAAAATAAAATTAAAACATGATATTTATTTTTCTTTTAAAAAGATGGTATGGCTTGTAGAGGAAGCCGAAACTCAAATAACGGTCATGATGGCGGAGAAGTCGTTGTCGCCGCATACATACGACAAAAAAATTCCCTTTTGTCGTTTAGTAAACGCTTCGTATAAAAAATATTCCTTTTTAATAAATGTAAAAGTCAGAGGGGTTTATACACCATATAAAAGAAAGTTGTGTATAAAATAAAATATGCCTCAATGAAAGGAGATTGAGACGAAGTCCCATACCTCAGGTCCGACTTGACTCAATCATTCTTCAATGTCCTAAATAAGAAACTTGAGTTAATTTCTACTTCATTAAGAACCTTTTTCAAGTTCATTATTCATTTTATATCACTTATTGCCATGTCATGAACACTATGTAATTATTTAAGTTAATAACGGTCGTTTTAACGATCATTGGTACTTGAGTAAAAAATAAACCCTTTATAATTACATGTTTTTCATGTATCCATTATATCCAGAATTATAATCATTATTTATATATCATATATATCCAGTATATACATGCATTTATAATATTACATAATCATTTAGAGGTAATAAATGAAATGCACCGTTCATGGAGACGGTAAGCTGTACGTACGCATGAACGCTACTTTCATTTCTATTTCGTATTTTATAGAATGGAATCATAATGATATAAAGGTATATTATAATTCTAGTATAATATCATATATAATATCATAGTCCCATCCTTTATACAACCCACATATGGTATTTAACGAATCAAATCACTTTGAGGGGGCGGTAGTCCGCACTTCCTTAAATGAAGATATCGCGTTCACCCATAATGGAAACCATAAAGGTATGACCAAAAAGGAAAATACAGAAGCTTAAGGAAAACATAAACATATTAAATATCATATATAAATATATTTACATCTTAATGGCCACCTTTTAAGGTGTTAAAAGAATGTTGAACAATCATCGTTTCGGGAGGCATAAATTCACCATCCACGGAAACAGTATGTTCGTTAACCATTACATGTAGGTGTGTGTAAGTGTAACTCAAATACTTATTATAAAAACATCCTAGTATATTTATTATACTGTAGTTGTTACAAAAGAAAAGAATAAAAAGTGTTTAGGGGGTTGGAGAAGCAAAATAAAACAAAAGGACTCAAAAGAAGACATTACCTTAAAATCGGGTAACTCCCTTTGGTTTGAGCTCAAATGATTCATTGGGAAGACTTCTTCCCAAAGTGAGGCATCAAGGAGTAATAGAGGGAAGTGGAGAGACAAAATGGGCAGGGGTTGGCCAAGCGAAAGGCTTTGGGAGTGTGGGTAAGGAGGTAGAGGTGGGGGCCTTTTATAAGAGGAGAGGAGGGGCACTCTTGGAAAATAAAGATAAGTTACTTTATTTTAAAATGAGTTTCGGATTCAAAAGGTCCCACATTGATATAATTATAGAATAAGGTGATACGGCTTCGAAATCCACTCATCCAATTGGTTTTTTCCATGTGTAGGTTTTAGATTTTACATTATCCTTCCATTTTATTTAAATCGTTAAATAATGAGGTCATCGCTGCATCATCATGATGTCATAAATAATGTATTTTTATTTAAAGTCTAAAAATTATAAAAAAATACTATGATGTATGAAATCTTTTTATCTTTCTAATGAATATTTATAGTAAAAAATCTGACTTGTATAACCCCATATAAAAATTGTTTTAGTAACATAACTCATGTTTGTGTCATTTTTACTTTAACACTTAATAAAAAGTTATTTATGTCATTTCCCAACCAAAATGGCTCCATGGGGTCCCAAAGTTGACCCATGGCTTGTCTTGGTCGGACATGACACAACCAATGAGGCTAGGACCTTTGTCAAGCTCATCTCACTTTATTAAAGCATTATTTTTACCTTAAACTACACTAATTACCACTAATCGTGATTAAAAACTTAATAAGTTACTATTCACCAAAAAATTATTTTAATCTCATTGAACCACATTTTATTTCTTAATGACAACCATGTATGTCGGATTTTTGAAAATCAAAACACAATGATGGCAAAATTTCCTTTAAACAGAGAAATCAGTTTTTATAAGTACCACTTAGTGGTTTCACTATTCATCAAAATTTGAGTTTTTTCAGAAAATTAACAAAAATTCACCCGAAGCTATATTTGATTTTATGAATTCAAAAATGAAGTCTATTTTAAAAAATTCAAAACATATAAGTCACATTAATTAATTTAATAATTAATTCCCGCTGTCATGACAAATAGCGTGTTTTTATGAAACAATAAGTATCAAAAGATTGACACTAGTTTAAGTCCAATTTCAAAGTGAAATTGTTTCCAATGACCACCATTGGATAAAATGGTAAAAATATATTCTAATTCCACTTCAAAACCAATTCAAAAGATAATCTAATCATATAAATAAATTAGATTAAAAAGCAGTTTTGATGTAAAATGCAGTATTTTTCACTATTCATTAAAAAAATGAACATTGTCTGAAAAATACCAAAAAAATCACACAATGTAAATTTTGATGTCCCAATCATAAATAATAATTTTATTTTTACAAACAAAGCTTATAAAATTGTCAAAAGATAGATTTCAAAAGGGTTTTCCATCAAAAGGCAGTAAAACAATCTTTTAAGAATATTAGTGTACTCCATGCATAAGATGGTATTTATTTTCATTTTAAGCCTCTAAAAAACTATCTTAATCATTAATAGACATAGATAAAAATATCTATTATTCATTAATTACTTGGGATGTTACATTAACCAAGTAAATTTTTGTGCTTAATGACTGTTTTAAAATCTAATCATATATTTCTATGGAATGGATTGATAATATTCTTCTTTTTACAATGAATCAATATCCAAATGTATAATTGTTTTCAATATTTCAAAAAATAATTGAACCCAATTCTTAGGGTATTATGACTAATAAGGAAAATAATTAAAAAAAATTTCTATCATATATAGTCATAGATTACTAACATATACACACTAGTGTATGTCATGAAAAAATATGGATCATGGATCACTAAATTGACATGATGTGTGGGGTCATCATTTTTAGTGGGAGTAATTTCATTAAAATTCCTTTTTGAAAAGTTAAAATACATGATTTTAACCCATATAAATGTATCTATTATAGGTTTTGGATTATTTCATGATAATAATATTCAGGTGTCTCATAGGTGTGGACTATGTAACAACTCTTGATTGGTATATGAGATTGATAAGTGTTAAAAAATTGATGCATTCATAGCATTTGTGTGTGAATATTATTGAGTTCAATCTCATTGACTTTGAATCTTCGGTATTATACACCAAGTCAACATGACACATTGGTGATGAAAAATATATACTGATCTATATAAGGTAATTGAAAATGGAGAATTAAATATTTGTATCAACTTTGGATTAAGATTTGATACATTATAATAGTCACATATGAGCTAATTTCACAAAGTGGATTAATATTAAAATTGGAGATCTATTATTGTGTTCCCACAATAATTTTCTTATTTATGTATCCTATTTGGATAATAGGGGATTTTCATTCACAATTAATAAGATGAGTTTTTTATATAAAAATATATAATGTTTTATCAAATCAAGAATATAATAATAAAAAAATATCTTACATATATGGATAATCCATTTATAACATTTAGAGTAAAAGTTTGTGGTTAATTCTAATCCCACATACATTTATAGGAAAAGAAAAAAAATATGAGAATAAAAATAAAACATCATAGTCTATAATTTCTTTTTAAGACACCCATACCAGTTATTCTTTTGATGATTTAAATTCATAAAAAACCCTATAAGAAAAAACATGTGGAAATCTGGTAAGACTGTATCAAAAACAAAAAATCCAACATTAGGCTTCAAATGGACTTCAAGAAATTAGACCATAAGACTGTATTAGCCTATAATAGAACACCTCCAAAACTATTTGTGGATCATTTTGTTATTGATGATCACAATTTCAAAATCCTGGTTCATCAGAATGATATTATCCTATAATGTCTTTCATCGAAACTGATGGTTATGAGCGCTGCAGAAGTGTGTGATCTGTCGTTCCAAACATTTTTTTTTCATGATTGATGATTAATATGAGATTTACAAGATGATAAATTTTGTGATAAATGAAATTGAATCAATGAAAATATTCAATGGATAAAATTCCAGAACCAGAGTGCAAAATCATCACATATTTTTTATAATTAATTTAATAAATTAATGAATTATCCTATGAGAATTATTTCATCATTGATAGATATAAATATAAATCAAAATTCCACCATCATTGCATTATTAGAATCAATAGAGGATTACCTCTTGCGATGATTCACCCTCATTCCAATTTTTTTTTAATATCAACGAAGGATCATTTGGGTCTAGTACAATAGATCCTATCACTTGCAACATTCTCCTTCTATCACATTGAGAATCACATCCAAAAGATTCTATTTGGTCTCTCTTTACCTGAGAGTGGATGGTAGATGAAGATCTATCAACATTCTTCAGAGTTTTATTGGAGAAGATACCTCTCTAGGGATTCAAGAGGATTCTCTGAATTTATTGTACACAATAAAACATTTGAATTGTATGTCTTTGAAAAATAATATAATTGACTTTATATACCACTAAGGTTAGAAAAAAATAGTTTCATAAGCTCCCTCTATTATTTATTTAATCCCTTACGGAATCCCATGATTAAAATGATAATAATAATATTATTTATTAATATTATATTAAACTGAGAATTATAATTAAATATTATTTATTCAAATAATATATAATATATATAATTTCTCACCAAACCATTAAACTCAGTATACCAGTCTTCCGTAATATTTATCGGGACATCAACAATGTCTGTTTATTTTTGAAAGAAATACCACTACATTATTCATTAACAAATAAACAAATATTATATTCAATAAATAAAAATTAAATATTTATTAAATATTTTTCTCACATAATATTCTTTTGAATAACTGATGACAGAAAATATGTGGTGATAAAAACATGAATATTTATTTAACCACATGTATAAATAATATATATTAAACTTATTAAATAATAATTAATAGTATATTATTTAACTAATATTCAAGATATAGTTATTGTGTGACCCTCTAGGCCTCTTTCGTAGTGGCATTAGGTGAAGCAGCCAAAAGTACAATGTTAGAATCTTGGAACAGGCCAAGGAACCCAAAGAGAAAGAAGTTAATTCCTCAATGACATAATACCTCAAATATATTCTTACTGTTTAATATAATCCCTTTATCATGACATCTCTAATCAAGTATGTTTAATGCTAGATCCATCAATCGATGTGATCAATGTCTCTATCATTGATTTTTTAGAAATTGAATATTTCTATGGTGCACTATGTCCATGGATTTGTTTAGGATATATAATTTCTATCAACGGGCATCAGATATCGAATTACCTTAAAAATTTGAAGAGAAAATCCTTTCTCACATTATTTATTAATGCAATTTTACTCATGGCACACCAAATGTATCCTACCCCACCATTAACATATTTCATTATGGTTTTTTTCAATACATCAAAGTGTGAATCTCATAATAATCATTTATAATAATCTTAATTTATAAGGATCAACACACAAGTCTGTAGATAGAAACATCCAATGAAACATATAAATGTGGATTTCCTACTATTGGGTATCATTCTAATAATATCCTATACTAGATATTTTCTAGGGAATACACCATGAGAAGGCTCCTAAAAATCATATGAGTCTGTAGCCATAATAGCCTGTATAAATTGAGTCCCTCAAATGATATCATCTGACTATAGAACATATATTTAAGAATATTTTCATAAAACTTCTATGTTCATATCATAGCAGGGAACTATTATGACATTTCAGTGTGGAAACTAATCTTAGAACATTATCAAATACTCTGTTACACAAAATAACAATCATGATATGAAAAATGATTTTATTATTATTAAAAACTATTAACACAGGTTATTATAAAGTACACAAATGTTGTATCTAGGAAACCAACTTTAATAGACTCACACTTTCACTAAAGCCTCCTACTAACCACCTTAAGTCTTCTAGCTCTCACATGATACTCATGCTTCTAATGAGACTGATAATTATTCAAGGGGTCCACCATGTTTTCTTTAATTATAAATATTCTTAATGTAACTTCACACCTTTGAGAAAATTCCATCAATAGTTGATACTTCAAGAGTATATTATTTATCTGTTGGTGTGGGCTTTTCTCACTTACAAGAGTCACTAATGTAGTATTATCACAATACAATGTGATATCATATTTTCTACTAGGTACCGCATCATACTCCTGGACAAATGTTTTTATCCAAATGGATTCCTTGGATGCATCAGAAGATGCTATGTACTTGGTCTCCACTGGATAATTAGTGAAAAATGGTTTCTTTGAACTCTTCCAAATCACAAATCCTTCGATAAGATAGAACATATATCTTGACTATGAATCCAGATCATTTTGATATATTTAAAAACCACCACTAGTATAACCCCTGATGACCAGATCCTCTTCTCCTCTATTTTCCATTAATATATCCTTAGTTCTTCTCAGATACTTGAGGACATACTTAACAAAAGACCAATGTCTTTCTCTTAGATCTGCTTGGTATCTTCCTACCATGCTCAATAAATAGGAAACACCATTTCTAGTACATAACATGGAATACATTACTAATCATAGCACTAAATCATATGGGATCTTACTCATTCTCATTTTATCATGTTGTGTATGAGGAAGAATTTTATTAGAAATATGATACCATGTTACATTGGAACCATTACCCTCATGTATTTTCAACACTAAATTTATTTAGTATCTGTTCAATTTATGAACTTTGACTTAGTCAATGAATCCTCTTGGATATATCATGAATGATCTTGATTCCTAGAATATAGGCTACTTCAGCTAGGTTCATCATGGATAAAAACTTGTTCAACTAGTAAATAATAGAATGTAGGATTAGTATGTCATTTATAATAAGTAATATGTCATAAAAAAATACTACAAGAATAATGATTTCATTTCTACTAAACCTCTTGGAAACACATTGCTCACATTCATTCTTAATGAAACCAAATTCTTTTATAGATTAATCAAATGAAATTTTCCATGACCTGGAAGTTTCTTTCAATCCATAAATGTATCTATGCAACTTGAAACTCCTTATAGAATCACCTGGAGCCACAAACCCTTTTTTTATGTCATATAAATATATCCCTGAAGGTTCTAATTAAGGAAAATAGTTTTGAAATCCATATGAATAATATTATTGTCATGGTAATCTTCTATAGAATGTATAATTATGATGGATATTAACATGGAAACTGGTGAAAAAATCTCATCATAGTCAATTCCTTTTCAATTTTAAAACCGTTATCCACTAGACATGATTTATAGGTATTTAATTTACCTTCCATGTCTAGTTTTCAGTTGAATTCCCATTTGAACCCTATGGGATTTATATAAACTAGTGCATCAACTAGAACCCAAAACCATTCTAATACATGGAATCCATTTTTGAATTCAGGGCTTGTTTTTATATTCTATATCTTGATCTATATAATACCTCTTTTTAGGAGATAGGTTCATATTTCTCAACCAATAATGAGTCTGCATCTTTAGTGACTTGAAAACCATATCTCTATGGTTATCTTACCATTATTGTTCTTCAATGTAGTAATTTTAGTTTTGGAACTAATTCTTCCATGAGGACCTGTGGAATCTATTCCTGTACCAAATCTTGTGTTTCTTGAGCATCATCTTCATCGAAGCTAATATTTATCCCACAATCCTTTTTGAAGATGTGATGCCTCTCAAGAAAGTGAGTTTGTCTGGTGACAATCACTTTCATTTAGAAGGTTTTTATGGGTTGTATCACTTTATTTCCTTTGGATACCCTATAAAGATACAATCTGTGCTCCAGGTTCTAGTTTGTTGTTTGAGAAGGCCTTATAAAATGCCATGCATCCCAATATACTTGTATGCGATAATACAAGTTTCTTTCCACTCCATAACATGAAGGGAATTCTATTTTCTACATAGTCAGTACTTGGTTTAATATATATGTTGTAGTTTGTAATATATGTCACCAAAATGATAATGGAATATCTACATGAATCATCTTTTTCTTTACCATGTTTAATAAGGTAAGGATACTCCTTTCACTAACTCCATTCGACTGTGGTGTGCTAGGTGGATTGAGTAGAGATAGAATCTTAAAATACTAGATAAATTTGATAAACTCTTTGATAAAATATTCACCACCCTGATTCAATTGAAGCTTCTTTATATTATTTCAAATTTGATTCCATACTTCATTCTTTAATTTATTGAATTTCTGAAAGGACTCAAACTTATACCTCGTCAAGTAGACATAACCATATCTACTTAAGTCATCAGTAAACATAATGAAGTATGAATACCCAACTATATATTATATTAGAAATGGTCCACACATATCAATGTGTACCAGTCATAGAATCTATATTCCCCTTTAATATTATTCATCGAATGGTAGTTTGGTTATATTTTCTTGTAACCAATTATGACATACTTCAAGTGGTTTTAGCTTAGAAGAGTCAAAATAAGAATTTTGATAGAGCTTTATCAAATGATTCTCATTTACATGACCTAGATTATGATTCCATAACTAAGAGTTATATGAGTAGTTTGAACATATAAATTATCAATTTCCCATACTTTGTTTTCATAATTTATTTCATAAAGACCATTATTTAAATGCTCAATGCCATAAAATATGTTGTCTCTATAAAATAAACAAATTTTACAAACAAACTTGAAAATAAAACCATCTATATTCAGGAATGATACATAAGTCATGTTATTAGGTACTGTAAGTACATAAAATAATCATTTCAAACCAAAATCATTCCCATTGGAAATGAAAGTTTATAGTCACTAATGGATAGTGAGG
This sequence comes from Viscum album, assembly GCA_963277665.1. Lineage (NCBI taxonomy): Eukaryota > Viridiplantae > Streptophyta > Magnoliopsida > Santalales > Viscaceae > Viscum > Viscum album. The sequence goes on from CAUJRU010003096.1 coordinate 43,955, forward strand.
CCATCCTCACACCATTAACAGATTATAGATCAACCTCTCTAGTAGAAAAATTTCAAAATCTACATAGTTCATACATTTATAGATTGATGTGACCACCACAACCTTTATCTAATACACAATGTGTAGATATAGAAAGAATACACTTGAAAATGAATGCACCTTCAGATTCCCCTTGATTCTGGGCGTAGTTCCTCTTCTAGTGGCCTTACATTCCACATAAAAAACATACTTCCTCCTTTTCCTTACTCTGACTATGGAACTTACTCTTTTTGGAAGGAAAACTATTGGGACATTTATACTTATTATGATTCTTTCACCCAATTTCATCATTCTACCTTTTTATATTCACTAAGCACCATGAGTTTGCGAGGCCCCATTTCCTTATCTATAAGGTGAATCAATGTAAGAGGTTCAGAAAGACTCTTCTTTTTATTAATGATATTATAATTATTAATAAAAATTGATAAGGTCTTGGGTATTTATTTAAGGATTTGATATGTTCACAAATCATCCAAGAATATACTCTCTATGATTTTTAAGAGTTCAATGTAGCCAATAAGCCTGACTACATGAGGCCCATATGTCATAAAATATCCAGGATTAGTTTTAAATAAATCATTGGACATCCCATATCTCTATTTTCTTTCCTTCTCTTCATAGATATCTTGAATGTGAGACATCATGATATAAAAATACATATCCGCATATTTCTTCAAAATTAAATTGGTCATGGATGATAGAATGAAACACTGAACATCTATGAAATCATTCAAAAGTGTCTCATAAAGAGTTAACTTCTCATCACTAGACTCATTACTAGTCACATTAGGAACATGTTATTCTAGCACATACAATTTCTGTTCACTGAGAAGGATAACACCGAAGCACCTTTTCTATGATTTGAAATTTGTGTTGGTGAGAAGGTTATCCTTCTCACGTATAGATTGAATTGATATGATTTAATTAATTTATTATTGTTTATACAAATAAGATGATCATAATTTTAGTACTTTATCAAATAAACCCTAGACAAATAAAAAAATATTATATTTATTAATGTCACACTATTTTATTGAAACCCAATTTCCCTCACTATTGGATTCAGAATATAATGGTACTTGGTAACTAAAATGGAAAGGATTCATATCCCCCTTCTCATTAACCCAACATTGGTTGGTCAATAAACATTAGTGGATTTAGGTGTGCATTAAAAATTCCAACTGCATTAACTCATAGTTCCTTGATCTATTTATTGGACACCATAATCCTAAAATCATTAAATTGGATTTTCTCAACCCTTGCCTCTAAGTTACACCAAGTCCTACTTTTGCATTCTAACCTTGATGTGAACTAAGTTAAGTCAACCCAAAACTTATTGTTTGAATTCCCTAATATTTTAAAGCACCCCAATTTTGGTTGGTCATGTAGTTTGGACTATGATCCTATTTTATATGATGCAGTGGAAGGCTATAAAAAAATAATATACATTATTGAGGGATTTTATCATTTCATGTGTAAATCTAAAATTATTATATTCATTACATGATTTTAAATATTAAGTTGTTTTACATAAGTGATTAACCATGTCTTAAATATTAATTATACATAAGAAAATTTATTTTAGTTATATATTTCATTATTTTTTATTCATTAATTGATGTGATTGGGAAAAAACATCTGTAATGAAAAAACCATAAACCATGAATAAAATAAAATAATAAAATGATATGCTCATTATATTTTACTAAAATTTTGTTTATCTATAAAATTATAAACAAACCAACAACCCAGGAGAAAACACCTTGAACCAATTGAGGTTCTTGTTTTAGCTTCCCACCTATGCACTTATGTATCTCTCTTGGATTGGGTTCTCCTCGACTCCTAACATAAACTGCCACCACTATCCTGGGGGCTCCATCCATTAAATATTATTTTACTCACACACAGGTAAAAGAAACCATAGGAATGAATACCTATATATAATGAGATTATAGATGAAACAATGGATAATTTTTATTTAAATAACAAATTAAATGAAACCAATTACATACAAAGATCTTTTTTAAAGATCCATATCATCCATTATCAATCAATTAATTATTCATTTTAAAAAATTTTCTTTCAATTCTAATTGTTTTTATTTAAGATAAATGAAGTTCATATCAATTAATTATCTTCAATAATTAATAAATTATTTTATCATAATTATCCTTCTAATTTTTTTCAGATTCTCATCCATTAAAAAATTAAACATATTAAATAAATTTATTTTAAATTAGCTATGTACATAATTGTACCCAGGAGGAATCAAGGGGAATAACCATATGATTCTACCCAACATGTATTATACTATTGTATTATTTACTCTTCCAACATATGGACTACATGAATTATCACGTACTCTCAAGACATGTACTATCAACTAGATGATTACACATATTACATGAATTTTGTCTTACATGTTAGGCTTCAATTCATGTGGTGTAATAATTGTAATATGACTCATACAAGATATGTAGATTCAAAAAATATTTAGAAATTATTTAAATATTTATATATACTAAAAAACATCACCTTTTTTATCCAATAATCTTAATGAACAAATTCCAAGACATGTTAACAAGGTTGATAAAATGTTATAAATTAATTTTAATTATGCGTAATTTCATATATGTTCATGTACTGTACAATCCATCGACATGACATCTACTTTTCTCCCCATCTATTCAAAGAAAATTTATAAGGACTTAGAGTTTAAACTATGCAATGGTAAAATTGGAGTACAAAATGTTTACAATATGTACACAGAATGTGGTATTCGAGTTACATTCTCACTAGTTTGGTAGGCCATGTAAGAAGATTGATGGTCCGTCTATGACTAAAGCACTACACACTGTGTATGTGGGATACACAGTGTGTACTTCTGATTACCATGTTCCTAGATTCCCTAGTCAACACAATGCATAATTAAATGAACCACACATAATAAATTCACTTTCCTTGAATTAATTTAGAATTAATTCTTGGTGCATTAAACTCTAGTAAATGACGTTTACCAATAGGTTACACGACATGTAACATTGCAATATCAGGCTGAATTCCTCCACATCTTCAAATTAGATCTTTGATTTTATTTCTTTTATGAAATTAATTAATTTGATTATATTTATCAGAAATGATTGGGGATGATGTAGTTCCCCTGATTATTATTAAAGAACGATTAAACTATAATTTAAAGATAAATGAAAAATGTTTAAATAAATCAAGGATCTTTTAATAATGATATATAATTTTTTGGCTGCTCTGTTTCCACATCAAGGTTACAAGTATAGAGGAGGCTTGTGATGGGTTTTCCCTAACTTTTCTTTTTTATCTTGATCAATTATAAATCCAAGATTTACAGGAAAATAAATGTCGTGATCAAAAAAATTGAATCAAAGAAAATAAACAAAGGATAAAACACTAGAACAATAGCGTAGGATCATCACATATTATTTATAATAAATTTAATCAATTAATGAATTAGCTTGTGAGAATTATTTCTTCGTTGGTGGAAAAGAAAACAGATCTACATTTCACCATCATTGTGTTGTAGTAATTAAGAGAAGATTCCCTGTAGTAGTGATCTATACATGTTCCACAAATCTCTAAATGTCACCATATGAATCCATGGGTGCTAGCATGATAGATCCTTTCATTTTCACGATTCATTTTTTATCTCTTCACGAAACAGATCCAAAGGGCTCTCTTTGATCTCTCTGGACTCTAGAGGTAGAGGTAGAGGTGGATCACTTTGCCTTCTTAGGATCATTTGCACAGAATGGATATCTCTTGGGCTTCAAGAGGATTCTTCGGATTTGTTGTGCACATCAAAACACATGAATTGCCCATATTAGAAAAATAATATAATTGGGTTTATATACCACTAGGGTTAGAGATAAATAATTACACAATTTCCCTTTACTATTTACTTTTTCCCTTATGAAACCCTATGTCTTAAATAATAATAATATTATTATTTTTGGAAATTTTCTTAACATACAAATTATAATTAGATATTATTTATTCTAATATTATTCAATATATATTATTTCACTCTAGACCATTAAACTTGGTCTAGCCTTTCTACCCAAAATTTATTGGGACATGGATAATGTCTATTTAATAAATAAATAAATATCACTACAATATTCTCCCATTGAAATTAAATTTTATATTCACTAAATAGAAAATTAAAATTTATTAAATATGTTCCTAAAATAATATTATCATGATTAACTACTGATAGAATATATGCCATCATGAAAACATGATTAATTATTAAACCACATTGAAGAATAATATTTATTCAAATTGTTAAATAATAAATAAGAATATATTAATTAACTAAGATTATTGATACACTTAGTGTGTGACCCTCTAGGACACTTTCGTATGGGCATTATGGAGAGCTACCGAAAGTCTGTGGTTAGCATCATGCAATATATCAAGAAACAAATAGAGAAAGAAGTTAATGCCTTAATAAAATAATTCCTCATATGGAAGATTATTTTTTAATATTATCATTTTATCATACTATCTCTAATCAACCAGGTTTCATGCTGGTGCGATCAACCTTTGTGCTCGATGTCTCCTTCTTTGAATTTCTGAAAATCAAACATGACTATAGAAAACCATGATAGTAGATTTATTTAGGATATATAATTTCTGTAAATTAGCATGAGATATCATCTTTTATTATAGAAAAAAGGGATAAATCCTTTCTCGCAATATTTCTAAATGAAATATTGCTCATAACCCACCCACCATATCCCAAATCGCCACAAACATAAGTTGTCATGGTTCTCATTAATACATAAAATTATGTGACTCATTATAATCATTAATAAAAATCTTAAATTATAAGGATCAATATAAATATGTGTAGATAGGAACATCAAATGAAACATATAAGTGTGGATTTCCTACCAGCGGGTCTCTTTCTCATTATATCTAACATTAGATACTACCAATGGAGTTCCCCATGATAAGGTGAATCAAATTACTATGAGTCCACAAACTTAATATCCTGTATCATTTATACCTCAAAAATGATATCATTCAACTACAAAACATATATTAATGAACACTATCATTGAAATTATGGGTTCTCATCACAGTGGCCAACTACAATAACCTCTCAGTGCGGCATAAACTCATAGGTCATTATCATGTATTGTGTTTCATTTACTGAAAATCATGATGTGATAAAGAATTTATTATTATTAAAAAATATGAAAACATGTTATCATAAAGTACATAAATGATGGTTCTAGGACACCAAATCCAATACAAACGACAACCACAAAAGAAAAATAAATATGTTTTATCCCAAACAGAACCATTTCAAATATAATTCAATCCTCACTATATTTATCATGAGAATAAAATAAATAGAGATTCCAATATATATCTATATCATAGCCCATAAGTTGAGATATCTACATGAAACAAGTTCCCTAATAAGTGTTATATATCTTTTAGGCACCACATAAGTAAGTTCATGTTCATTCCCTAGTAGTGGATATTCATTTGTGATAACATCAACATTATCATCATTTTGTGACCAATTGGATTCTATAGTTCCATCACCCCACCTGAAACATCATTTTAGAGAGAGGTTTGAGATCTTTTCCAATGGTAAAATTCTCAATTATAAAATTATAAAATACCAGAAGTATTATAAGAGTCTAAAATACCAATTTTTACAACAATATCTTTATAGAAGATATCTAAACTCTCCCGGTAAATCATTGAGCCATATTAATTTTCTAATGGTGATCCATTTATTTGAAATTCCATCAGAACGTAAAATGGATTTATGAAGATTATGTGTCATAAAGTAGTTCGTGGTTGAGAGAGCCTCCAAACTTTTGATCAACCTAACTATCAATCTCCATGAGAGATGAATAGTTCCATTTATGATAGATTTCACAATGTTGGTGGAGTCACAATCTAGCTATAAACTACACCAACCCTATTTCCTTTCCATTTAAACCATGATAATCATGCCTATCATTTCTATGTCAATAGATTATATATCTCTATACAGACCATAAAGGCATCCAATAGCAAGACATTCATGATTTATGAAGATCACCCCAAATCCAAAAGGTCCTCGATTTCCTCTTAATGCATTGTCTGTATTGCATTTAGTACATCCCAAAAAACGGAATAATCCATATTACTTCAAGAGCTCTAGAAGGATGAAAATTACATGTTATTCCAAGATGCTTGATAAATGAGAAATCATGATTGAATATTCTATAGTGTCCCTTTTAAATAAGTTTTTATTTACCACTACACCCATAATATGTGAAATAATAGATTTTAGATTAAATAAAACATTTTAAAGAAACAATTTGATTCCGAAGATCCATATAACAAGGATACATTTTGAAACAAAGTTTAGAATCAGGTTATGAAGTTGTGGTAAGAGTGTCAGCTTGAAACAATCCTTGAATTGTTATTATATTATGGATTTCTATGGAATCTACACATCAAAGAAGTCATATAAAATGTGGCATAGATTTGTAGAAGTAGGAAATATTGTAAAAATATGGTTCATATATTCTCTATGCTAGCTTAAAAGAACACACTAGAAGATTAATTAGATTGAAACATGTTATAGTTTGGATTAATTTAGAAGTTTGGAGTGTGCCAGCCTCCATATGTGGTTAAATGTAGAAGAGGAAATCTGGCCTTTATGGTGTTTTCTTTACCATATATTTTCATACATATGTGCACCATTAAGATAGTGTATCTTGGAGTTCAAAATTATATTGGATGTCGACTCTCATATGGACATGTCATTGCCCCTACCATTAACATATCCACCTTAGAAATATAAATAAGAAACAAATCCTAAGACTCCATAATGACATATTATTGGAACAATTGGAGTATTAATCATGTTTATTATGTAGTGTTACCAAATAAAATTTTAGTAGAACTGGTGAATGGTCTATTGGATTATTTAATCTCATATATAGTAAAGTATTTGGACCATTTTGTACCCAAACATGTGGTAGATTTAGATACTTTATTACCTTTACCAATGAAATTAAGTAGTAGGAATATGTGTATATGATAATACATGAAAAATTAAACTATTTAAAAGTTAAAAGTGTTATATAATGAAGTTTAAAATATTATAGAGAAAAGTAGAAGATCCTCTTATTAGATTGGGGTATAGAATAGTTGTACCAATAATTCATTGATCATCTAAGTGATTAGGTGTCCAATTTTTGTCTAACAAGCTCTGTGGTTGCCACTTATCCTCAATGCGGCCTTTTTGAAAATAAAAAATACCATTTTCAGTCAGCCAGTCTAAGTGATTATAGAATTGTTTTACAACTCGCCCTTCATAAAAAAACTATGGACTGATGTCCCTAATAAGAGGATTCATTTACTAATGGACATGGTCCCATCAATGATAATCCAATGTGACCTCGTTATTATATTCTGAGTTTATTCTCTAGATGATGGGAATTTTTAGTAAACTCTATTCCATCTAAAGTAGTCATAAAGGCACCATATGAGATATATTCTTTCAGAAGTCCTATTATATATTTTATAAACAGTTGGGGATGAAAATCATTCATATAACTCTTTAATTATGATAAAATTGATTTAAAATCTGAAAATATATATTTATTAGTTATCACAAGGATATTATGATATATTGTTTATATAATCCAACATAATATAAAGTTTGTGTAGCTCAACATAGTGTTTTTGGTATAATAAAATCAAGATTCATAATATCATATGAATGAAATTTTAATTTGGATAATTTAAAGACCAAAAAAATTGATATGATATTGAATTTGAGGTTTATCTAGTCTGACAAAGAGGTTTAGAAGAAGAACGAAATAAAAATACAAAAAACCTTGAAATTCTGGTAGGATTCTTCATGATCTCATAAGATATCAATTTCTCATGGCTAATAAGACTATTTAATGGTCATAAGAGATTAAACAACCACCCATGGGGAGGATATAGAGTTTTTTTGTTATATGAAATTGTTAAATTTCAAAGAATCTGAAGAGGACTCTATATATATTAACCATGATTAGAACTTGGTGGATACGACTGAAGGGGTGAGACCCAAAGGGTGAAATTGGTCTATATATAAGATAAGAAACCTTTATGGTTGTGTTTTTACCTTTAAATGATGCCTAGCTATTAAAGGTTTTGATAAAACCTGTGGTTTTGACTATCAATGAATCTTTTCACTCATTGCAATGATATGTAAAATTCATATATTGATCACTATAACAAATTAATTTTCTTATAAGGTATATAAAATGAATATAAAAACCATTTTCCCTAACATGAATTTAGTATATGATTTGTATATGATATATATTTAAGGATTCTAAATTTCAAATGACTCTACTATGTTGTTAACCCATTAATGGCCCATTTATGGATTGAAGAAAGATTTTGAGGGCTGGAATATTTTATTTGATTATGTCATCAAAGAGTTTGGTTTCACCATGAATACAGATGATACCCATTCATAAAAGTTGATTTTTCGGAGTGTTTTTATGTTCTTATTGTTTTATATGGATGAAATAATGCTTAACAAAAAATTAAATCCTGACACTTCTCTATATGAAGATGTGGTTGGGTAAATTCTTGTGATTGAAATGCATAGGTGAATATTAATACATACTAGATATAAATATCTATATATATTGATATAAGAGGTTTCTTGGACTAAATTAAGATCGTTATATTAGAAATGTTATATAGATGTTTGGTACGGAGAAATAAAAAAGGTTGTATTTATCAGTATTTCATAGATCATATATTATAAAGATTTATTATCCTTCTAAAGAGTTATAATGGAGGGATAAAATTCCATTTATTTCCACAACAAAATATTTCATGTATATCATGTTTTGTACTATACGAAATTTCACATATTACCCATGTATAATTAATAGATATAAATATAATCATAGTGAAATCTTTTAGATTGCTATAAATAACATTCCTAAGTATATGTGAAGAATTATGTATATATTATTGATATTTACAAGAAAAGATGAGATCGGTGTAAAAGGTTACACTTATTTAAGTTCAAAATATAATAGAGATGATTTGAAATCACCATATAGTTTTTCATTTTTCCTAAACAGAACAATTATAAATTTGAAGAATTCTAAACTATCCACCATACCAAACACCACAACTAAGGCTAAGTACATTATTGTATTAGATGTTTAAAAGCAATATGTTTAGATCAGGAATTTTATCTCTAAACTAGAGTAGGTTCCTAACATCGATGGAGAAATCGATCTTCATCACTGAAAAAATGGATCCATTGATTAGTATAAGGAGCATAAATCTCACCATAGGAAACAAAACATCCTTTAGAAATACCATTTCTTATGGGAGACCACTGAGAGGGTGATGTAAATATTTTATGGGTTGATAAAGATGATACTATATGAAATACATTTATAAAAAAATTTCATAATAGAAATATGATGTTTATGTATAGAATCTTGGTATATGATACTTAATAGATAGATGTTATGGCTTCATAACGTATGATGTTATATTAATAAAGTAAATAATTAATCATTATTAACTTATTTAAGCTATAATATTCTTTACATGAAAGTTGGAATGATAATATCCTATCACGGTATGATTTCGAGTTATCCATAATTAATGATCATCATGAAGTGTTATGGGTTATGATGATATGTTTACATTGTAATTAGTAGAATTATGTACCATTTACAAAGGGTTTTATATGAGTTACCTAGAATTCATGAGGTAATAAGTAGAGGTTTATTACTTGGACTAACATTCCCTATATATCCAATGGAATTTAAAACAATCATTGATATACTTTGGGATGTATTCATAAAATAATTTCTTATTACATGGGATTAGACAGATACCTATCATGAGAACCCTCATATAAAATTCATTATAAATCAATGAATCTTGGGTGGTTAGGTATATTTTTGATCATAATGTGGTTAGATCAGGAAATGAAGGGATTTTTACAGTCATATAAAATTTAATGTCATATGGGAAATAGTAGAATTTATGTGAGAAAATAAATTTCCATTCTGAGTTGAATCACGTAACATGATTTCATCAACTTGGATGTAGTAAAAGCAATATACTCATCTATTATATGAATGGTGAGTGATGTATTCACATGATCGATCAATATTGTTTCAAAAAATCATGAAAAATTAGTTGAATTATATAAGATTGATATGTTTTTTATCTATTGGCCACTAAGTTTCATTGTAAAAGGGAATATATAGTTACATATATTATGAATATGATACATCTTGTGGTGAACATGTATATATATATATGATAATATTTAATAGAGATCACACCAAACCCCTTAGTATCTTCCGTAACACTGATGATTTTCTAGAGGATCAAATTTTATTACATTTATGAAGTAGGTATTTCAGATTTTTTTTGTCAATTCTACCATGGCATACATGGATATTAAATTAGGACATTGGAAAGGATTATGTTTTGGAAAAAAAATTTCCAAAAGGAATAGTTTCTTATAAAATCATATCCAAAAGGATTTTTAATGGATTAAAAATGAGTTCTTAACTTTTTATAAAGTCTTATGGATTTTACTGTTATTGGGGGATTATTGGATATATACTAAAATAATATTCATATAAAGAAATAGAATATGTATAAATTGTTTCCAATTCTTCCCTAAACCCTATCTTTAACATAAGATGGTTCCAATGTATCCTAGGGTCCATGATAGGAAACCCAAGACTACGTTTCACCCTTGGTAATGTGTTCTATCGTAGGTAACTTTCACTACATCATCTCCACATGGTTTTTAATTAGTTATATTACATTATAAATGGATTAAATATGGATTTCAAATATAATAAATGATTTAAATGTATTTTCAAAATGGGGTATAATGCTCATTCGTTACCCAAAATATTACTAATAGATGATGTTCTGTTTTTATAATAAATAGAATCATGTTTGGTTATATAAAGGGATGTAATCTCTCCTATTGGTTGAGCATCATAATCAGTTTTATGCAAGTCATGTTGAACCATTATTCATTTGGAACCAAATATTTTTACACAATGAAGGATTTAACACCCACCTTGTAATATGATCATTCTCATTATATGACTGTAGATTCTTTGATCTATATAATCCTTTAGAGGCAAGAAAATTTTATTTTATACTTTAGAGATCACTAAGCCTACTCCATCAAGATGGAGGTTACTATAACTTCTTTATATGTACACCGTGTTCTTCATTATTTATTAATATTAATTTTTTAAGTATAGATCATCCATATATGTAATTTCGTCCACTTCTTGTGAGAATATAATGATCCTTTAAAACCCAATCATGATATCATAGATGTAGGTTCAGATTTTTGGTTCAATAAATTCAACCTATTTTGATATTTATTATGAACATGAATTCTTTGAAGAGGCATACAATTTTCTAGGGTAATAACTTTCATGGATGGGGAAAGGATATTTACTAGTTTCTAAAGGATTGTTGAGAAAATATAATGTAATATATCGATTGAGATGACGACATTAGAAAAAATAGTGAATGAGTTCATATTGATGAGACAAAAAAAAACTAGACATAGTTATCTATAATGACATATTTAAGAAAACCATTCATTATTCCAAAGATTTTGATATTTCGATATTTTTAGAGGAAATATATGGGATATCAGTGGATGTGAATAATATTTTTGGTAATACCTCAAGAAATTGAAATATAATTTTGTTATGATAATAAATTGTGAAAAAATATGGGGAAGACTACCTTATTCCAACAGGAAAGAATAAGAGAATAAAAAGAAAAATATTGAGAAGAAGAACACACCCATTGAGGCAAGTGTGTTTGAAAAAAAATGTGAAATCAATTTCTAACATTATTTTTGGAATAATATTGTTAGTGTGTAAATTTATAATCCCCCTAATAAAATAATATCTATAGTGATTCAATGGAATAAGATACCATGCATTTATATTTTCAATCCGAAGAACAAACCTAAAATAACTGGGTGAGATCATATCCATGTTTAATAAGGTGGATCAATGGAAGGATATACATGGAGTAAATTATAAATTTATTATAGATTTATTTCCATATAAAAAAAGGATAAATAGATAATAATAGTATGTGAATGTAGATTTTATGAGAATTGTTGAAAATATGAATAGTATCATATGATTGATTTTCTTGATAATGGAAGATACTGGTAAGAAAGTTTAATTTCTAAAAAGTGGCATCAAATTCTTAATATTATCTTATTATATTGGGCACAAAGATAAAAAAATTAAGGTGAATTTAGCAATGTACATTCAAAGGATGAATATCACCATCATTAAAGGAGAAGCCCTATAAAGAAATTAATATTATGTATATCAAGTTCCATGAAACTTTTATCATGAACAAGGGGTGTTGATTGATTTAACATGTGGTATAACTCAAAAAATTTGAACCTTACTATTTAGTCACTGAAGATCTTGGGTATGTTTGATTGAGAACACATGAGATGTTGAATAAATTAAAATCTCAGGATACTATTTTTTATAGAATTATGTGAGTGACAATGAAAATTTTGATTTTATTAACTTATATACATCTTTCC